>PVIR01000318.1:0-17500 GCA_004026965.1 Petromus typicus
TTTTTTTGAGTCTGGATCTCTTTTTTGAATTCACAGCAATCCTCCTGCCTTTGCCTCCTGAGTGCTGGGATTGCAGGCATGAGCCACCATGCTTAGCACTGTGGTATGTGGTATTGATTGCTGGTGGGGGTGAGCCTCCACACCCAGCATTGGCAGTTACTCCATGTGTGGTTAATGGAGATCAAACCCAGGGCTCTTGCACTTGCAAGGCAGGCACCGGAATCACTTAGCTAAATTCCTGGCCCTATTAATAGAATATTTAATGAATGATAAATATTAGAACAGTTTTCAATAGAGAGTTATAAATGTAAGTGGATTAGAAGGGAAAGATCTCCAAAGGAAGGCAAAGAAATAGTAAAGAAATATTTCATTCCACCCAGCTATGCAGGTACCATCTCCTTCGAAGTGTTCCTGACACCTTTCCTGTGTATACAGTACCTCATTCTGTAGAATGGAGACAATGCTCCAGAAAACATCAGGCTAATCTTTTAGCCCTTAGAACACTGTGAATTTCTGAAATCAGACTCTCACAGGACAACCCTGGGCCTTGACTCAGAGCTTGTGTACTTCATTTACTCAGAGATAAGAAAAAGTCACATTATACTCATTGTTCTGCTTATACACTGGATACTTTGTGGTGTGGTTAAAATGTCTCAAAACAAGTAGGTTACATTAAGAGTTTTTGCTTATGACTAAAACCCAGCTCACCGCTATACACCTGAAACACTGCTCAATTTACTTTATATATTTTGTAAATGTTCATTATTATAAAAGTTCCTTCAGAAGTTATCGTGAAGACTGTGTGAAATAATATACACAAAATATTTAGAACAGTCTGAGTACATGGAAAGAATTTAACAAATCCTGATGATTTAACAGGATTGGCCCCTAAGAAGTGCAACTAGCAGCCAGCTCCATTCTGCTGTTCCAAGAGGTGTCATTATTTCAGGCTTGATTTAGGCCAATGTCCATATCTAAGTCAATCCAGCTTTGCCTGCTGGAGTCTAATACAGGAAGCTTCAGGCAGAGGCTATAATGACAATCAGGTGGGTGGCGGCAGAGTGGTTACAGATGGTCCCTTGGCATAGGGTCACATCTATGGCTGGAGACTGAAGTGATAAGGCCCAGCTCCCAGGGGACAATAATGAGATGTTGATTGGGACTCCAAAGTGAATACAATGATGCTTAGGGGAAAATTGTGGCTTGGAAACAAACAGATGGCTGAAGCTTGCTCTATATTCACCAAGTATAGGACCACTGACAATCAAGACAGCCCCACTCCCCACTGTGTCTTCATGATGATTTGTGATGTTCATTTCTGGGGCTAACTCTGGCTGAAAAATTAGACTGAGTGAGCCTAGCTTTTTGAAGTCTTTGCAGATGAGTATACTGGGGAAGAGCCATTTTTGAAGTTACAATAGTTTTCCAAATTTTATCCAGTATCACTCTCATTTTTAAAATGTCAGTGTTGAAATTCATAATATTATCTTCAAAGCATGAAATTAACAATATTGTTAGCTGTAGACTCTGACTCTTCTCTTCCAGGATAGTCAATTATCTCTCCTGTTGAGGTTTTGTGTGTCTTGAATCTTTCAACTTTAATGTAAAGTGGACGATGCACTGGACATCTTTGTACCTGGCCAATGTGGCTGTGTAATAGGGCTCCACAAATGAGTTTTGATTAATTCATAGATTGCTTTATTACAGTCTTGCTATCTCATATAACAGTGAGCACTTGTGCATGTAATAATTTTTGGTTATGGAGAACGGCTATATTTAAAACTTTTAATGTGGAGATGTAATGATAATATAATACATGCAAATATACTTATGCAAATGGTACTCTTAAATATTTCCTTTTAAATTCTTTAATTTGAGCAATTATTTTATTTTTGACATTAAGTTCAGATGCTGTCAAGACAATAGTTATATAATCACACATCTAGTAGACAATAAATCTCAAAGTAATTAAAACGTTCAAACTTAAGATTGTTTTAGATAAATTAATGTGCAATGGATGTGGGGTAGAATTATTCACCATGAACAAGGGTCAAGTTATAAACAAAAGATTTCACCTTTTCTCATGTAGTAGAAACAACCAGAGAAGCAGAGATGTGAAGACTGGAGTGGGCACTGTTTTCTCTGCTGTGGTCGGGTAACTACGAATACAGGAGACCTCTATCAAAGCTGTCTCCTGTTAGCAAAATGAGTTCTCCTTGCACTGCCACTTACCCCACAAAATTCAAACACAACTCTGCCCTGTAAAGGAGTGTCATTCTGTGGAACCCTGGAAAGTATACATTGCAATGGAAAGATGGAAGCACAGCCCATATGTGCCTCTAGATGTACTCAAGAGCACGGGTGTTGGAAGCCAATTGGATGATGGAGGTACTGAAGCTGAAAGTGCTGTGAGGATGTGGGGCTCGGTCAGAAGGTCTGGATCAGAGTGGTGTATGCACACACATGTGTGTAGGCATGTGTGCATGCATGGGGCTGTTGACGAAAGAGTACCCTCCACCTCCCTCGGCCTCGCTACTTCTTCCTTTCATTCTCTGTTTCCAATCTGCCTTCTGTGGAGCAGCACTTGTCTACTAACCACTGGCTACCTTTGGATTAAAATGTGTGCCAAAATAAATCTCTATTCTTAAATAAAACAGTTCTCCTCAAAGCAGCAAGTGTTGAGGATTGTGTCTCAAATGAGAAAGTGACTAAGACATACCATTTGATTTATTCTAATTATAATTCCATAATGGGACAGGAGAACTTGCATTATGGTACCTCAAGACAATAAAATTGTTGAAGGGTATTTTAAGTAGTTCTAAATGTTGAGAAAAGATACTAAGAAAAGATACAGACATTAGGAATATTGTCCTATTCTGATTTGTGCTGCTTTCACAGATTACCTGGGATTGTAATTTGTATACATATATAAAAAAAAAAAAACATTTTTTTTCTTACAGTTCTAAAAAATGCAAAGCTGAAAAAGCCAACTCTGAGGAAAGCCTTCTCTCTGCATCATTGTGGATGGAAGGCCACTGTGTGTGTGTGTGTGTGTGTGTGAGAGAGAGAGAGAGAGAGAGAGAGAGACAGAGAGAGAGAGAGAGAGAGAAGGAGGGAGAAAGAGAAGAAGAAATGGGAAAAGACAATTTCACATTTTTATTAGGACTGTCCCCTCCCAGCAAACACACTGAATGAGACAGAGCCTCCACAGACTAGTGATCACTTACATGCCCCAACCTCAACACTCACACTGGAGATTAAATATCCATCACATGAATTTTGTGAGACAAATTAAAACTACAGCAATTGTTCTTTCATGTGTGTTTTGTTCATTCACAACAGAATGCTCCCTGAAAGTCCAAATCTGTCCTTCTCAGAGATAAGATTGAGTAGAGTATGCATAACTAAAATCTATAGAGACATTTTTGGTGAAGGAATAAACTACATCAATATTTTCTGTTTTTCTGAATGTACTTATTGATTGATTGACCTATTTATTTTTATTGAGTGTCTTCCATAGGGTTTGGGGCACATCCAGAACGGGGATGTGACATTCACTTCCATCATATCCCTGTCATGTTATTAATGAGCTAAACATATATATATTCAAAAGCAATGAAGAAATGCATCAGCATTTTTTTAAAGGTTTTTTGAGACAGGGTCTCGCTTTGTGGTTCAGGCTGGCCCTGAGCTCAGCCTCCAACTCACATCACAGCAATCCTCCTGCCTTTGCCTCATGAGTGCTGGGATTACAGGCGTGAGCCACCATGCCCGGCACTGTGGTATGTGGTACTGGTTGCTGCTGGGCGTGAGTCTCCACACCCAGTATTGTTATGTGGTTATGGGGAATCTAACCCAGGTCCTTGAGTTTGCAAGACAGGTGATGGAACCACTGAGCTAACTTCCCAGCCCCTGCATCAGCATTTTTAATGATAATTCCCAAATTATTTACATAGTGTGAACCAATGCAAATGTAATGTGACTTAAAAAAAAAACAGATCATTAAAACCCAGTGTTCATCAAAATGTAACACTGGTAACTTGTTCTGCCAATTTTTACTTATTCTAGTGATAAGTGAAATATTATATTTAAATTAACACCCTTAATTTAGAGAAAATTATGTAGATCAGTGGTCTTCGGAATGGATGTGAGGTTTCATTGCAATATAACATGGGAGACAAATAAAATGAAGATGAGGACAAAAAATGAAGTCATAAGGCAAAATATTGCATTATAGTAATAGTCATGACAAATAGGAGCAAACCCTATTCACAGCATTTTATCAGTCATTGAGAAATAAACAACCATTCATAGTATTAACAACAGAGCTAATAGATACTGACTATCCATGGTGTTTAGTACAACACACAATAGGGAAAAATTGTGATATTGCGATAGTAATGAAGCCTCTGCACCTGCCTCCTTAGATATGGCATTTCTAAGATTTTGCAGTCATACACGATGCTCATCAGAGTGAATTTATTGCTAACAAGTCGAAAGCTTTTCAACGAGTGAGAAGATGAAGTCTGAATTAGGATATTAAAGAGTGATTAGATTTCCTACAATGATGCGTATACATGCAATAGGTGCAACAGAGAGACACGGTGGTCCTTTCTTCCTCTGTCTCAGTCTGTCTTTTTCTGTGTTTCTCTCTTTCTTTACCCTTCCTATTTTACCCTATTTCCTAATGCAATTCCAAAAATTGTCCAAGTTCCACCCACAAGAAAACTCTGAGAGGAAGTCCTTCTGTGTCAGATTCATGCTATCAATGTCTTTCAGGTCATCTACCTTGACCCAAAATGCTAAGGAGGAAGAATCCCCAATCTTCTACTCTCCACATGAATATCCTAGCACTTTCCTTTCAATCTCTTTCCCAGCTTCATCTGAAAAACACACAAGATTTTTGGATTTCTTTTCTCTTTGCTTACAATTTCCTCTTTTCTACTTATCCAAAATCCTCCCAGTCTTCTTGACTAAACTGGAATCTCAGAGACACTATTCTTTTCTTATCTACTTCACATGCTTAGGCTTTAACTCTCTGTCATATTCTTAGAGCATTTAAAACCCAGCAGCTTACAACTCAGCACTTAATACATCATTTACTCTCTGTTGTTGTTTTTTGTATCTTAATCCTCTTACTCTGCTTAACAAAACTACAAATGATAGGAAGGTGTATGAGACAGCTAATCACAAAAAAATACAAATTACGATGGGCAGAAGTAATGGGTCCAGTAAACCATGCTAAAACTGATAGGAACAAATGAAATGCCTTTCCTTGCCTATGCACTGTGGAATATGGCTAAATCAGTTCAACACATGTCAGGTCTTACCAAAAAGAGTAATGCAGCTGTGAGAATCTGGGGAAGAGGATGTGGTTAGAATCCTCCTGGCAAACTCCAGTCCCCTGTGAATCCCACAGCAAAAGGATTAACAACCACCAAACAAGAAAGTCAGAACCTTGAGAAAAAGGCTAAGCCTGGGCTTGACTCTTGCTACTCTGAGTAGTGGCAGCTAAAGGCCAAAAACTGCAGCCACAGAAGCAGGAGCAGAAGAGCCCATAACCTGAGCTCACTGTTATACTGTTATTTAGTACCAAGCCTTCAACCCATATCCTAACGTGCATAAAAACGGGGTAGTCCCACAATAATCCATGTAGTTGAAGATCACATAGGACAAGGCAGACATCCTTAAAAGTCCAGTGTCCCAGTAAGTCTTAAGGCCAATTATCCTAGTGCAGTATTCCTTGAAGTTTAAAATGCCATGGGGGGGCAGATGTACCCAATAATCCTAGTAGTTGATCCACTGGGCAAGACAGACATCTTCAAATTCAAGTAAGTAAATCCCAGTAGGTAAATCTTAAACTGAATAAGTTGTCCACAGTTCTGATAAGCAACAAAACTCTGTACTTACTGGTAAAAAGTATAGCACATAGGAGATAATGGTCAAGCCACTGGATGAGACTTGTAGAGTCCTTGAGACCCAGGGAACATAAGCAGAATATAGGATCCAGTGCAAATCGGCAGTGCCTGAGCCCTGTACGTGGAATGGATTCAAATAGCATTGTGTGCATGTCACTGTTTCTATCTGGTTGGTAGTTAGGTTAGTCTTTTCTTGGGGAAGTTAAGATCTAATGCCAGGCCAAGTGGATTTTTGATAGGACAACTGTCCCAGAGTCTTATCTGCACAAGGGAGAAGCCAATCCAGGGATGTCAGATACAAAGATCACTTTTCCTTATTCTTAGAGCCATTGCAAATCTGTTCAGTGGTTTACTCGCATTCTGTACAAAGTACTTATTTTCTACCTTCAGTAAAAATAAGTCTCTCCTAATTTTTTTTCTGTATATTTTCAAGTATCTTTGTTATCCATTAGCTTATTTTAGAACTTTTTCTATAGCATCTTTTGGGCAAATTTCAGCTCTTTGCTAATCCTCTCCCACTATCCTCCGCACCTCTATAGCTAAAAACACTTTGGCTGTCAATCTGATTTTAATTCCTTTCTCAGTGATTTAGAATCAGTTGAGAACTAGGTCTTAGAAAGTGTCTCAGAGCTTTTCTTACAAGGAATTCTTGTGAAATTTATGAAATGTGGCTACTTTTAGTATATATTAATATATATTTTAATAATAATATATATTTTATTAACTATATATAATATTATATAAATATATATCAGTATCTATAGAGTGGTCGGCAATCTCATCTTATCTAAGATTCCTAGGTTTTTCATTGTGATATTTCTCTTTCTCTCTTATAATTTCATTTTTTCTGACTCTCTCCACAATGACCAGAGCACAGAATCTGTCTGTAATGCTCTGGACCAAGAGAGTGTCCACTGAGAAGATGAACATAAAGAAACACTTCCTTCTGCGCTGTTTTTTCCATTGGAGGAAATGGCCATTGAGTGGAGATTTATCACCTCTGCTTTATGGCTGAGTAGCAAATGTTTGGGCAGCTCACAAAGTCATTACCATAGACTCAGTTTCTTTGGTACAAGAACAAATCTGAACTTTTGTCCAAACATCAGCAAGTATGGCAATCTACTTATGGAGAACTTGAACTATGAATTTACAAGGTTAACATTATCATACATGGACAATTGTTTCTCTGCATTATTGCTTGCCAGTAGCTGGTACAGACACATTCTCAGACATTAATCTACTGAGAAATGTCACCTGCTGCATGTATGCCACACACCACTGATGTGCTTACACATGCCAATATATAACTTGGAAGACAACACCTGTGACATCTCTTAAATTAATTTTTAATATCACCAAATTTCAGATATTGTAAATATTTTATAGTCTTTGATAATTATTGATGCTAAAAATGTTAGCCTCTATAGATTAAAAAAGATGAATTATTTCTTTACAAGTGTGAAGTATGTTATCTTAAAGTTCAATAAGTGAAAAGGAAATTTGTTTGAACTATTTCATTTACTTTCATTTGTGACTTTTTCCGGTCTTTATATTCCAGATAAAAAATGATTTAACATGGATATTTTTACACATGAATTTTCAGTTTTCTTCCTCATGACATTTACAGGTAAAAAGTTGAGAATCTGCTTTTAATTCATCTTCACAAGAAATGAACTCTCCTCAAATAGGACTTTTCTCTTGAAAGATTGTTGGCCTAAGATGAATTAAATATCTAAAAAATCATATATAGCCCTTAATGCTTCGAAGATTATCATGGTGATATCATCTAATTTCTATTACCTGCCATTTTATTAGCATTTAAATTTTTATAAACATTTGCTGGCTCAAAACGGATATTATATTCTTGCTAATGTTATCTGTGTAATGCTCTCTCTTATTCATAATAACTGCCAATGTTGTTTAACTGTTTGAAGGTTTTTAATAATTTTTGTACACTAAATTAGCAGCTTTCCAAAACACTAATTATTTCAACATTTTATTATTGTAACAAATAAATATTCTTATATTTCAGTGGCTTGAAGGAGCCCATGGAGGTTTTCATTCCAAATTAACATCTAAAATGCTTACCTAACTGTTAAAGTGAATGTGGAGGACTGTTGAGATGTTATCAAAGTACTTCCAGGCTAGACTCTGTTAGAAACCATGAGGATGCCATCTCGGTCAGAGGTGATAATAATATACGTGGCCATATCACCAATGACTCAGCAGGGGATCATGATGCTGAAGATCAGTTAAGTTTCTCTTACTTTATTTTTCACAGTTTTAGGGTAAACTAAAGCACCATGATTTTTTTTTTTTTTGAATACTAAGCTCCAAGTTAAACTTCAAGGCACTTCTATGTAAATAATTCCATACATAATTAAGAAAAAAAACCCCCAGAAAACTGGCTAATGTCTATAAACAATCCCCAAAAGAAGGCACTTAAGCTGCCAGTAAACCATAGAAAGGCTGTTTAAAGATCAAAATCAAACTGTGTTTTAATTTGACTGTATTCTACCACATATGCTGTTGCGATGTACACATTCTAGTCATTCAATAATACTTTTGTAGATTAATATAATGATAGGAAGCAATTGATGAGATAAATAACAAATATTAAGCTATCTTCTTTTTAATTGTTTTTAAAAGATATACATAGAAAAAGAATTGATTGATCTTTCTGTATTAATATGCTTGGAATTCAGAATAGAAACAATCACAAATTTAGGAAGAACAAGTAAAGGTTAAAATTTGGCCCTGATCAGAATATGTATGACAAAACCTCCATGTTGAAGAGAGACGTGTCCATTCTCTCTCTCTCTGAAGGAACCAAGTAGTGATTACTTCTTGAAACATAAGGTCTGCCTATGGCTTTTCAAACATGTCCTGAGAAGCTGAGTGAAACTGAACACTTATTAGTAGGGCTTGCACACTGGTGCCTTCTTCTCTGCAAATAAGATATTTAATATGCACTGGGGAAGATTTCTGTCCTATCATGATTGATCACTTGTAAACTACTGGAGACAATTCCTGTTGCTGAGTGAGAAACATAAACTCATTTATCTTTATATCATATCTGTTTCAAATTAAACTAAAATGTAGAATGTGCGCACTAAAACGGTGTTGCCGTGGAGCAATGTGGCTATAAAACAGCATGCTAACAAGCATGACATGATGAATGGACTACAGTAAAGTTCCAGGATTTCTACTGTGGCCCTCAGCTGATTTCAGGACTCTCACCTACAGAGACATAATAACAAATCTCCAGGAGTCTTGGAGTGCCACCTTTAAGGCAATAAGCCGCAGCATGCCCAGGGCACTGTGGAGCCAAGCTATGTACAAGACAGGATGCTTCACCTTGTATAATTTCCTGATATCTTCTCTTATTGTATTTGGATATCCAGTCTGTCAGATGCAGTCTGTGCTATATTTGTAAATAGTGGGTGCAAGGCCAGATAAATAATTTCCTAGGAATGATAAAATAAAGGAGGGAGAGGGAACAAGGACTACTAACTTTCAGGCTTCTGAAGGAAAAAAAGATGCAAGGGTGACAGACTTATGCCTTTCCTGCATTTTGAGGCAATGTTTAAATAAAGGTTAAGAAATTTATTATGTTAAGAGTATCTAAATTTGACATGATTTCCTAACACATATTAGAATAAATTTACTGAATTTCTCTTTTTGAATTCTACTCATACCTTATAAGAAATTGCAACTCTGGAAATACAAATCATATAGAGATACATTTCTTCATAAAGCATTTAACTGTATTATGTATTTTTTAAAATAATTTAGGTCAAGGTCCAAGTAAAGTGTATCCAAGTGGTATTGAACTCGGTCATTCACAGAATGTCTTAAATAGTTCACTTTTCCCACAATCATTGTTCATTGATAATGTAAATATTCCAGATGTTTCCAATTTAAAATGTGTTCATTCTTGGCCAACTTTTATCTTACATTTTAATGTCATTTTTATTTGATTAATACCAAATATCCAGTAATTTTAAATGTACATTTGCAGCAATCATATGTTTGTCTAATGAAGGAATGGAGGAAGGAAGGTAGGAAGGAAGAAGGGTTGAAAAATAAGAGCCCTTTTATAAGGCACCAGTCTCAGTGTGTAGGTTCCTGAGAATGTAACAAAATCATGGCAAACATAGTCATTTACTAACAAAAAAGTATTCCGTTTATTTTAATTATAATCCAAGTATACTTGATAATATAAAGATGTCATTTTTAAAATACTATGATCTAAATATTTTAATTTGGGAGAGATGAAAGAGAAGAAAAACTTGGTCCATTTTTTTGTTAGACACACCAAAATTAAATACCCAAGATATGCAAACCAATATTTACCAAGATCCTGAGTATCAATCTATAACGTGGTCCCCGAGACATAAGAATGAAATTACACAGTACTTTTATGTTTTTTTTTTTTTTTTTTTTTTTTTTTTTTTTTTTTTTTTTTTTTTTTTTTTTTTTTTTTTTTTTTTTTTTTTTTTTTTTTGTCTCTGATTATTGGCAGAATAATTTTCCAGGGTGAGTTAAAACACTTAAAGCCCAAGAGGAAGTCAGCAGGCTTCTTAACGTCCCTTGAAGACCAAGGACATTAGTTGACCAAAGACTAAAAGTCAGAATCATGAGACAAGAGAACTATGCAAAGAGGGAACCATGAAGAACTGATAAGAGAAAAAAATGAGTATTCAGCTGATATGTAACCATATTTCCATAACAGTAGAACACTACTAGTCCAGGAAGAGGGGGGACTATTACTGTAGGAAACTACATGGATTAATCTCAAAAGTATATATTGTCAGTTGAAAAGCAAGACCAGCAAGAGAATCTATTGTGTCTTTTTATTTATGTCTAATTAGAAACATCAAACTAATCTGACACTGGGGGCCAGGGATTTAGCTCATTGTTTCTGGTGTCGGTCTTGCAAGCGCAAGGGCTGGGGTTTGATCCCCTGGTAACCACATACAATACTGTGTGTGGAGACTCATGCCCAGTAGTAATCAGTACTACATACCACAGTGCCAGGTGTGGTGGCTCACGCCTGTAATCCCAGGGCAGGAGGACTGCTGTGATGTGAGTGTGAGGCTGAGCTCAGGGCCAGCCTGAACTACAAAGTGAGACTCTGTCTCAAAAAAAAAAAAAAAAAAAAAAAATCAACAACAGCAGCAAAACTAATCTGACACAAAAAAATCAGTGTTGTTCTCGAGATTGCTGGTGGGAAGGGGGGATGTAGTTGATACTTATATTTATACCATGTTAGTTTCAAGAATATAAACATTAAGTGTGTGTATGTTTAAAAAACAAAATGTATAGTTTAAATATATGCACAGTGTATTGTAAGCCAATTGAATACAAGAAATGAAGTTCACTTGTTTCAGATGGCTGAAATTAGTTACTATAAACTACTATTTTGAGGTCCATTTACACAATATCTAAAAATCATATAAACAGAAAATAGTCATTCCCTTCAATAGCATTGAAACTTAATGTAATTTTAAAATTTACTACAAAATAAAAACATTTGTTAGATTTATTTTAAATGAGATCAGTACTCTAAAACCATAATAGCCACATTTGACAAGAGAAATTTAAAAGTAATTAAAATACTAAAAATATAGTCCTCAGTCCATTTACCAACATTTTAAGTATTTGCAGGTCTGTTGTGACTGGTGGTAGAGACCCAACAGATAAAGGAATTTTTAATTTTTATTTTTCTAAAGTCAAGAATGTTTACTTCCATAGCACACAGATCACAACATTTCTTAGTGTGGTTTCTAGGTATATTAGGTGTCCAATAATACTAGTTCATAAAATTTATGATGATGGTTATTAGCCATTTCCATTTTAAAAGAAGAAAACAGCTCAGGAAAATTTACAAAATGTCAGTGTTGTACTTGAATTGTGATTTTTCAGAAACCACTTGATTTCAGAAGCTGACCAAAGCACAAAGCAAGAGTGTCTTGATGATTCAAGAGCTTCTTGAAATGCCCAAAATCACTCCAGAAGCTTCTACTATTCAACAAAGCATCTGAATTTAAGGGCAGGAAGCCCGCAGAGCACTGAGTTTAATGTGGTTTCTTCATGAGCTATCTTTTATTAACTGTTGTCAGGAAAAAACTGGATTTGTGCTCTCATTTTTGATAATTTCTTTATTTTTCAGTATTCTAAGAAATGTTCAAGAAATTGTCGACTTAATTATATGAATTCTTTTCTGGAACATGGAAATGCTCAAAATGACTAACATAATGCTGATTTGTTTTGTTTTGTTTTGTTTTGTTTTTTTCCTGAACGAACTTATATCATTGAAATATCCAATGGCCTTAATGAGTCTGGTGGGTTTGAACAATGGATAAGACTCGAGATAATAGCTCTGATATATTTTAGAAACATGTCTTAATGAAGAAGTACATTTCGTACACTTGTTATATCATTGTGTTAGAATTGATCATATAGTTAAGTATTCATTTTTTGGCAATTTGTTTGTAAATCCTTCAAAACCCTATTCCTCTCCAATTCTTATTTCATCACAAAATTCTTGACAAAAACAGACCCTAGAAGAGGTAGATATACATTCAGTGATTTTCAATAATATGTAGAATCTATTTTCTATCCATATTAGTCACGGTTAATTAGAAATGGGCCTACTCTTATGCCTAAACTATGTCTTTGAATGTTACAGTTACCAAAGCTTTATATTAAAGAAACATAGGAGTATTTTGAGATAAATGTAAGATCAGTTGGCTAAGTTTTGTCAGAGCAAATTGTAACATTTCCAGCCATTGAAGTGAATATGTGATATCTAATAATTCATCAGATATTTAATAATTCACTGAATATACTGATATAATCAAATTCAAAGCTAAGTGCACAATGCAATGGTGGATTAGGCAAACTTCTTTTGGAGAGCATGTTGTGTGCCAGGCATTACAGAGGCCCTGGGAATGCAAAGAAGAAAGCTGAGTAGCAGCTTACAGATAGAGATAATTAACAGAAAGCCAGAACGTGAGAATAGGGAAAATAATAAGATTAGCTCAGTTTTTAGAGTTTTCATAAAACCTAAATGAGATAAAGGCAAAAAATATTAGTACAGCAACTGTCTTATCATATACATTTTAAACATGGTATGAACAATTACCAGGAAATGCCAGAGCCAGGGTGGAAACAGTATCTGTGTACTCTGCAGTTTTGTGATTCAGTATCCTAGATGGGTATGGAGCCAGGGAGAGTTTTCCCTAGAGTCCAGCTCACATTTTTATCTCTATTTTCACTTCTCTAGGGAGAAAAAGTGCTTTCTCTGCTCAGTTAAACCCATTTGCAAGATCCTGCATCATTATGCAATCTCACACCTCATGCTTATCCTTAAGGAAACAAATAGTGTTCACATAGGCAACGTTTCCACTTACAGCCATTTCTAACCTTGGCCCTTTAGAAAGCTTGTGTTCAAAACTTTGTAGAGGTGGTGAATGCAGGGGTCCAGCAAAGACTGACAGGAGAAATGACTAAGCAGGTGAGGTCACCCTAGGGGATGTAGGTCAAGTTCCCCTCAGTGTTTTTAATAGATGCCCTACAGGTCTTCTGTGAGTCTGCTGGTCTAGAACACTTCAGGCTGCACTTGCTCTTCCTCTACAGGACAGGCTCTTTTACTTTTAGAAAATATCTTAATTAAACCAATTTAATCTGATTACTTACTATGCACAAGTGTAATGCTTTCCATGGCATACAAAAAGATAAACAAGAGCAGCAACAGACCTGAGTTCTTCTTTTGGCATTCTGTTGGTCGGTTGTTTTGAACAAATAAGTTCTGGAACTTTCTAGAAATTTATATTCCTTGAGGCTTGGTAAGGTCCCTGCTTGCCTCTCCTTTTCTCAGATAGTGCAACTCAGCCATTATTTTAAAGCAAGATAGTCAAAGACAAAAAAAGCACAATTTAAAGTCATCAGACTTTAAATATGAATCCAGATCTACATATAAATTCTGTTTAAAACATTTATCATTTTTCTAAATTTGAAAAATGGTGTATTTTCTTTACTAGGCTTTTGTTTTATACATAAAAAAGTTTCATTCAGAATGGCTTCAGTTTTATAATCCTTGACCTCTGAAGCATGATTTACAAACAGACTTTACAGTCTGACTCCTATCTCCCTTAATATTTGTGAATGACATGATAATGAAAATGGTATACTGGTTGGATTCCTCAAGGACTAGAAGCATTATATTTATTATATGATATATAGAGAATTTATTAACTCAGGATCAGAAGACGGAGAGCCCCACAAGAGCCTTTTGTGTGCTGCAGAACCAGAAGATCCAAAGATTTCTCACTACAAGAAGCTATAAACTTTAGGACAACGAGGACAAATATCAGTTTGTCGCCAAGGCCTGGGCACTCCCCAGTGAGTTGCTGCTATGAGCCTCGTCAAAGGGCTGAAGATTCTGGGGTCAGATGTCCACTGACAAAGGCAGCAGATTCATGCTCTCAGGTAGAATCAAGTTTATAAGAGGTGATGGGGTTTCTTCTGATTCTTCTGTACCTTTGAGATTGACAGCCTCTTGGATCGTCCTGCTGCTGTCCAGAGCTAGTCTTATCATTTATTTCCTGGCCCACCCATGTGCCAAATATCCATGGGAAATACCTTCATGGACACTCTAAATCCAACCAAGTTGACAGTGAAGATTGGTAAAAATACTGACAGTCTAGGACCCCTCTGTCATGTCTTCTTCACTTCATCCTGGATATGTTTCCAAGTCCCTGGAGGAGACATGATTCAGTACAATGAGACAAGAGCATATTTCAATCTATCACTATTGAATTCAGACAGATAGACCTACACACATGACATTCTTGTGCTGTTCCAAGTGTTCTTAGAAATGAACACAGAGGAAGTCAAGTAGCAGGTAAATGGTAATCAACAATAAAGCAAACATGGCAAACACATATTCCCATTATTCTTTAGATTTAATTGTTACATTTTTCATTGTAATTCAACCAAGCACTTAAACCAATGACTCCTTATCTGTCAGATCTCAGTTTAAATATCACCTTTTGAAAAGACTATTTTGAAACAGCAATAAAAAATCACATCCTAATTCCTTTGGGTCATTGAAGTCTTCATGTTCACATCAATACAAATATCATTGACCTGTATCTGTAAAACACAGATCACATAGTGACCCATAGAATGTAAAGCCTAGGACTGCAGCAAATTATCTCCTGTGTATCTTCTTCCTTTATCTATACCCAGGGTGCAGAATAGTATTGGAAACATAACACATGTAAATAATCAGTGAAAGCATAAGAATGTGGGTTGTTGTGTATACAGCTCCAGCTTATTTCTCACCTCTCAGTGAGATGTTTAGATTCCAATTTGTGTGCTTCAAGTAGGAGTGTAATGGCCATTAAATACCACTATCTATTTAAAGAAAACTGCCTTGGTTCAGTATAGGAATTTGTTTGAAATTCCTCTCTGACTCAATTTATGACCAGCACAAGAATATAAGTCTCACTAGGTTATAATCAAATCTTGTTTTTAACCAAAAGCAGCATTACCCAGCTTCTTGATCACTCATCTTATTGAGTAGACTTGACTCTGAATGACTTTTAGCTATTTCTAAAAATTGAATGCATCTGCAAGAGATAAAGATTTACCACTGCTGAGGGGTTAAAGTCATGTGCTCTGGTTTTGAAGAAAACTCCAGAAAAAGAAATCAAACTACAGTATGATCAATACCATCATTGCTAAACTAAATATACAGTGACCTAGAATACAAAAAAAATCAGTTAAAGTTTTAAATTTTTCATGGTAAAAACAGTGATATTTCATAATAATCATATTTCTTTCACTTATGTTATTAGGTAACAATTCTAGGCAGCATGTAAGAGGGGATGGAAGATGGAACATTATCATTTTGGACTCTGATGGCCAAAGGAAATTAAATGGAAAGTATAAAGTTTGCTATAGATGGAGAAAATATGTCAGTTATTAGCATCTATCGTGATTTCAATTTAAAAGCTTATTTTACTTAATCAGACAGCATTAGCTGGTAACACAGCTCTTAGCTGTTCAGCCCACTTAAAATGTAGTTTGTACTGGGCTGGAAATTTAGCTCAGTGGTTCCAGCACCTGCCTGGCAAGGAGAAGGGCCCAAGTTTGATCCCCAGTTACCACATACAACAATGCAGAGCATGGAGATTCACATCTACCAGCAATCAGAACCACATACCACATTTGCATTTAGTTTATACTTGGTAACTTATAAACTACAGACATATTGTACTTGCAGTTCAGGAAGTTGTGAAGTCTATGAGGTTAGCCTCATTCAAAATGGTGCTTTCTTGCTGTACCCTCAAGTACAGAAGAGAGAAAGCATCTATCTCCCTCAGGGCTCTTTCCTCAGGTGCTGATCCCATGCACCAAAGCCCTCTTCTCTGGACATCATCACCTTCCAAAAGCTTTGTCTCTTCGTGTTAACATGGTGAGGGTTACAATTCTGAATGTGCATTTTAGCTGGCCATGGATATTCAGATCAATTCATGAATACCCATTCTAGTTTCTCAGAAAGGAACTAAGTTCTATGAGATTAGAACAAATGAGAGTTTAGCTTTGCAAAGAAAGGGCTCCAAAAGGACCCTGTTCAGGAGCACAGTTCAGAAAAGCCTGAATCACATGGAAATGGAACTATAAGTTCAGAAACTTCTCTCTACGTCTCACCATACTCCCAGCTCTCTTGCCCATCACAGCTAGCACTGACCAATACTAGTAAAAATCTCTCTTCTCCCAACCTTTACACCAAAGTTCATAATAAATACCACTCACAGACAAGGGAGGCAAGCATGGTTCTTGGGTCACACAGATCACATATAGCTATGTGGTACTTTACTCAGCCATGTAAATATGCAGCCTTTGTTTGTGTCTTTGCAGGACAAAGAAAATATGGAATGAAGGATACTTTTAATTCTGCATTATATATCCACATGAAAAGAATGACTAATAAGTGACAAGACTGTTAAGACATTTAAAAATATAGAGACAAGTTCACACAAGGAGACTGGAGATGATGGAAATGACCTTCCATTCCTTAGAAGTGTCACTCAGATGAAATCTACTTGATCTTCCCGTGTCTCAAACAGGCAGGGCTGTGAATGTCAGGGAGCCAGTGTGTCACATCTATGTAAATTGCTTGATTCTTTAAAGGTCATTTGCAGCCCACATGCCTCAGCTTTATCTTCTCCAACACTATAAGTAGCAATTAGATTTTAAAAATAAATATAATCATATTAAATTGGAATTTAGTCTGATCAAAATATGCATTAGGATCTGGATGAGTACAAAATACAACAGAAGATTTAAAAAAACACAACTTGTTAGTTGTTGTTTATGAGAATTTATGGTCAGTGAATCAAATTGGCAAGTACTTGAAAAAGAAATCAAAATTAAGGCAGAAGACTTTGTACTTTGCAAAAATTTAGGCTAACTGCCTGTTTTTTTTTTTTATGGCCTTTTTTTTACCAAATTCTTAATCCTTAGAAAATGTCAAAAACGAGTCAATAACAATGCTGCTGCTGAAA
>PVIR01000318.1:19566-101628 GCA_004026965.1 Petromus typicus
CTCTCTCTCTCTCTCTCTCTCTCTCTATATATATATATATATATATATATATATATATATATACCAAGATTTCTGTCTATACAAGTATATGGTAGGCAGGTAGATGATAGACATATCCCTCTATGTAGTGCAGGCCTTCTTCTGTATTGTAGAAACGTAGTCCTCAGCATAAGCACAAAAGCAAAAAGTAAGAGTAAATTCTGTGTTTCAAACTATTTATGCTCTTCCCTTTCAAGTGATTGAGTTTTAAAAATTGATTTTATTGGTGCATTTTATACATGCATTATGATCACATTCAACAATGAGAATTTATACGTGCACATGACACATCTTGATTTAAATTTTTCCCTACTCCTCACTCACTTCTATAATCCTCATCCCCTATTAACATAAGCTTTGTTTCCTTTCATTAACTATCATATATTTCCTTTCCCTTCTATGCTTTCTCTTACCTGTCTTTCCCTTTTCCTTTTGCATTGTTTCTTCCTATTTCATATTACCTATCATACATTTTGGCATTCATTTGTACCTTCAGTTTTTCACACTAGAGAAAAGATATGATATTTACATATCTGTCTCCTATTTAAAGGACACAATTATTGTTTTCAATATACATGCATTTGAGTGTACATGACTCAAATTTATCATTCTTTATGGTTGAGTAATATTCCATTTCATAAAAAATAAACAAAGAACTTTGTCCAGGCTCCTGTTGATATGCATTTGGGATGTTTCCAAGATTTAGTTATTACAAACTACGTTGCTATAAACATGGGTGTACATATGTCACTCTGGTATGATTCTTTTAATTTTTCATGTACATACCTAGCAAGGGAATAGTAAGGTCAAATAGGAACTCTCATTCTAGTTTTTAAAGAATCTCCATAATGGATACCACAGTCTATATTCTCACCAGTAGTGATGAAGCTTTCCTTTTTTCCCACAGTTCTGCTAGCATTTGTTTTTGATGGATTTCATGATAACAGCCATTCTTTATGAAGTGAGAAGGAATCTCAGTTATGTTTTCATCTGAATCTCTTGTAAAACCAGTAACGTTAAATATCCCTGCATATGTTTCTTGGTTGTCTTTACTTCTTCATCTGAAAAATGTTTATTCATTTCAGATGCTCATTTTTGAATTGAGTCTTTAAATTTAAGGGAGGAGTCATAATTTTAAATTTTTTATATATTCTGGATAATAGTCTACAAGAGGCCTACAATAGCAAAAACAAATCTAGGCAATATAATGGGGGAATTATCATAGTCAATAACTTAAAACTATACTACAAAGACACTGTGATAAAAACAGCATGATACTGGCAAAGGAACAGACCTAAAGATCAGTAGAATGGACTAGAAGATACAGAAACAATCTCGAGTGTACTAAGACACCTCGTCTTTGGCAAAGGAACCAAACACCCTCAGTGGAGGAAAGATATCCTCTTTAACAAAGGATGTTGAAAAAATGAGTTGCAGCTTACCAAAGATTAAATCTAGATCTATCTCTTTATCATGCAGTAAGCTAAAAAGAAAATGGATTAGAAATCTACATTTTGAAACAAAAACACTAACTCTTCTGGAAAATAGGTTAGGTAGAACTCTTGGAGACTGGCACAGTGAAAGACTTTCTGAACAAAAGCTTAGCAACATGGCAACTAGCCAAAAGAATCAACAACTGGGATCTCATCTTATTAAACAGCTTCTGCACAGCAAGGGAAACCATCAGCAGAGTGAAAAGACAACAGACAATATGGGGAAAAAATTACCAGTTGTTTCTCAAGTGATTGAGTTTTAAGCAGTTTTTGAGATTAGATTCAATGTATGATATTTTCTCACCTCATCAGCAGAATTCTAAAGGAAGGTAGCCGCCAACTAGACCTCCCATCTGTGCACACACCTAAGAGTCTTATTCCAAACCTCAGAACAGATTTACAAGGAGATCTCACAAGGATGACTAGAGGAGTCATCTCAAAGTATTCATTGAGGTCACTAGTCCTCTGCAATGGAGTGGAGACTTTCTTCTTCAAACTCAACATTAATTGCAAAGATTATACTTTTAGATTGGAGCAAATGTCTAAATTGTTGTACAGAGAAGCAGCACTGCCATGGCTCGTCTGCATTCCTCCAATCTCTGCCCTTTGGGCAGCAGCCATTGTGAAAACATCTCAAGCCAGCCTGAAGGAAACAGCAAGTGCTAGAGAGGCTGTGCTCCTAGGAGAGACTGTGCTTGTAAAGCCCAGTTCTACCCACCACCTCTCCAAACACAGGAGATTGCTGGAGTTTAGGAGCACCCTCCCCAGCACTGATTGTTGGGGAGAGAATCATACTTACTTTGGGCCGAGAGATGATAAACAAGTGAGCAGGCCCATGGACTCCTCTCCATTATTTGGCTGTGCCTGCCAGCTCTGCCATCACACCTGGGGAGAGGGGAGAAGAATCCATAATCCAAGCCGAGGGAGACAGATTCTGTCTGCTGGGGGGGGGGGGTAAAAGGAATACATGACTTGAGACTAGTTTAATTTTAATACAAAGGAAAAAAGAGGAAAATAGTGTATCTGTACACAATCAGACCATAACTGTGACAAGGAAAGCAAAACAAAACAAACAAACAAACAAAAAAAAAAAACAAAAAAAACCTGTGGACTTTCAGGCTTTTTGGCATACTAGTCACATGAGAATCATATGTACATTCCACTTTTGCAATATTTGATCTGAGTTCCTGATTTTTTTTCTTCATTTGTATTGTCAGTTTTTTTTTAAATTTTCTCTTTCTCCTCCCCTTATTTTGTTTCTTCACTCAAGCTTCTAAAACAGCACTATTTTCTTCTATATTACTTGTTTCTCTTATTTTTAAAAAAGTTGTATTTCAAAATTTTACTCACAGTGTTTTGATTTCTCTGTTACTCCAGTCTTCTCTCATAGTAATCTTATATTTTGTCTATTCCACTCTTCATTTGTCCTTGTTTTGTGTAGACCACTATTTTCCCTTACCTCTTCACCATTTCATAGGTACCCCAATGTATCAATAGGTTCCAATAACACTGTAATTTCCTCAGTTCCAGAGTAGATTTATTTCCTTCTTTACCTTGTTCCCACCCTAAAATGTCTTCCCACAACCCTGAACATTGACCTTTCAATGCAACTAAAAGTGCTCCAGCAGAAACTGACCCCTTAGGTACTTATTTTTACAAATTATTATATTATTTATCTACTTCCTCAATTGACTCATGCTCTTCATTAACCAATTTCTCCATCTTTTCCTTTAACTTCTCCTTCCATATTTTAGACTAACTGCTAACAACAGTAGGAAATAGGCTATGCAATGTTTGGGAGAAGATGTAAATGTAAATGCAAGGCTTATTACATATAAATGTTGGATAATCAGATCTATTGATAGTGCTATAAACATTAATAATTCTTTCTCAAAACACAATGCCATTGTCCAAAACACTTACATAACTGAAAGTATGAATACTGTCTCTCAATAAATAAAGGTGTATTGTATACATACATACATACATACATACATACATACATACATACATACAAAAGAGAGATGTGGATAGAAGATAGCAAAAGCTCCCCAAGTCACCCAACTCTACCAGGGGACATTGATGGAGATGAAAGCAATCTCCAGGTAGTTGGTGCATCTTTACAAATTGATTGTAGGAAAGTTAAAGAAAGTTAGCATGTTCAAATTAGACATGATACAAAAGTTCATGAACTTTAAACTTTGAAGATCTTCAGGAAACAAAAATTGAAACCCCTGAGCAAAATGGGTTAAAACATGAGTGAAAATTTATCAAAGATGTAACCTGGAAAATGACATCAGAAAAAAATCTCTGGAATAAAAAATTGCATAGAATGTATAAATTGCAGAAATAACCAATATGAAGGAAGACAAGTTTTCAAGAATCAAGGACAAAATAGTGAATTGCAGTGAACTACTTAGAGAAGACTAACCACAAAAGGATATAAATTCATTCAACAAGTAAGAAGACCAATTTAAAGTTAACTGAAGTTAGATGATAGAAAATGGCAACCCCCCATATTTACATAAATCATAATGGGAAAATTTGCTAGCATCAAGAAAAACTTTAACATAAATGGTAGTGAGGTTTACAGAACATTAAACAACTACAAGAAAGAAAAAAGCTCCCAGTGAAATGCCTTAATCGAAATTCCAGAAGCCAACATGAACCAGCATCTTAAGAGTTGTCAAAAAATTGTAAAAAATTATATTAAGGTAAATCCACTAGGATTACAGTGGACTTCTCAAAACAACTTTAAAGGCCAGGAAATACTAGAGTGAAGTGTTTCAAATTCTAAAAGCAAATAAATCTCAAACCAGATTAAAGTATCATCTAAAACTTTATTTAAAAATAGATTCTGGTATAAACTCTCGATGTTAAATGTGATGATGAAGTGTGTTCATAATGTACCAATAAAGATTGAAATTAAAAATAATAGATGGAGAAATAGTCACTCCATGAAAAAGATCAGTTTAAATGATTCCTGAACAATGAACCAGCACAACAACAACAAAGTCAATAATATTGTAGCTAGAGATAACAAGGTCAAAAATTCAGATGGAAGTAAATAATAAAAAATGAAGGTACTATAAGCAGAAAAAGAATGCAGTATCAAAACAATATTTTTCAGTAGTAGCTCTCAAAGTTAATGGCTTCGATTACTCTATGAGAAGACATTAATTGGCAAAGTAGGAAAAAAAAAAAAACAGAATTCATTAGTCTGTTTAACTCAATAAACTCATCTAACCAAAAAGATAAGAATAGATTTAAGCTTAAAGAATAGAAAACAATACATCACATACCAAGAACATAAAGAAAGTGAGGTTAGCAATTTTATTGTCAGCCAAAGTAAACTTCCAGCTCAACCTGATCGAAATAAATAAAGAAAGCATCCAACAACATGAAGAGCTAATGTACAAAATGAGGAAAAGATTTGCCAGTTATTCTGAATACTAATATCTAGCATATATAAAGAATTTTAAAACACTAATATTTAGCATAAAGAAGATTAGAAAGACTAATGTGTAGTGTATAAAAATATTAAAATAAAACTCCTCCCACCAAACTAAAGCACAAGTAAAATAGACACAATTCATAAGGAGAAATACAAATGGTTAATAAACATATTAAAAATATAAACTTGATCATTAGTGAAATGCAAATTAAAACAACACTATGATTTCATCCTACTCCAGAAAAAATGGCTTTCATCAAGAAAGTAAATAATAACATATGCTATTGAGGCTGTGATAGAAAATGAAACATTTTCCATTGTTAGGGTAAATGTAGGCTTTCAGAAAATCAGTATAAGATTTCCTGAAAAAACCCTAAAAATAGTAATTCCATTTGACCCAAGTCTTCCCTATGTTTCTTCTCCAAAAATTTAACATCACATTACAGAAATACATGCACAGATATGTTTATAGTAGCAAAATTCAATGTAGTTAAACCTGAAATCACCTTGTATACTTAGCAAGAAAGAAAGAAGAAAGGAAGGAATATTTCTCAGCTAAAAGAAAATGTTAAATGTGATATATTAGTAGGAAAATAGATACACCTTGAAAATATGATAGTAAGTGAAATAAGTCGAACACACAAGCTAATGTACAATGCAGTTTCTCTCATTGGAATAATCCAAAGTGTAGATAAGAACCAAAATAAGCTAAGTGTGTTTGTACATGGCTGTAACCCCAGCACATCAGAGGCTGAGGAAAGAGAATATCTGGAAGCCTGAGGCTACCCTGGGTTACACAGTGAGTTCAGCCTGACCACAATAGCAAGATCCAATCTTCAAAACCCAAAAACAAAAGAAAAAGGAGAAAACATAAAATATTAATAGAAGCAAATAGGGCAATAGGAGTGGGACCAAGAATGTGAAGGTTAGAGAAGAGGAAGGAAAACATAAAAACATTTGAGATGTTTCAGATACCAGTACCAACTACCCTCAATAAATGTAATCTTCAATAGGATGTTAATGTGAACTAAAAATAAGAAAATTGTCATAATATTAAAACTCTGGAAAAAGGATTTAGAGATGGAGGGAATAGGATGGAGTAAGAAAGAAATTGTTAAAACCTGAACTATTTTCAGTACATGTATACACTTCATCCCTAAAATAAAAGTAAACATAATGTCTTCCAGTTGTATTAATAAAAAGTATAGACTCCCAAAGTAAATACATAAAGAAAATGAAAAGAACAACTACAATTTATATCCTACCAATGGTGACATTTCACCTAAATTGTGGATGTGGCTTCACAGGGTTTGGGTTTGCTTGTTTGCAACCACACATTCCCTTTTGCTGTACTTCCTGAGCACAATTGTCCTTTGTTTAATTACAACAGTAATTCTGCAGTAATACTGCTGTCTGCTGATATTCTCTGGAGAATAACCAAAATACTGAGGGTATACATAAGGCTTTTCATAATCTCAACCAGACACACCCTAATGTGTCCCCTAACTAGGATCTGCACACAAAGTTCATTACAAAAGCTGTGAAGAACTTCCTGCAACTTGGAGATCATAAGATTTCCCTGCTTCAGACCGTGATCCAAACAAGTTGACTTAGGATCCTCAAATTTATATTTTAATATGTATTATTAAATATGTACTCTTACACAAGATAGACTAGATTTTACTCCAACAATAAATTTTAAAACCTCAAGGATTTGTAACAATCTCATGTAATATTTTTCCCTCAAAATGCACAATATGGAGTAAATGGATGCTCTTCTCCAGAATCAAGGCAAGAGATGCTTTTGTATGTACTGACTTTAAAAATTGTGTTAAACTGTCACTAAACTTTACAACTTCCACCCGAAAGTGGCCTTTGAATTTTCTACTTCCATGTTTATGAAACACAACTTTTGGATCATGTCTAAACTTAGAGTGACAACGCATTATTTAGTAAATGGTAGCTATGAAATTATTCTGTGAACTGTATTGTTATTCTGAACTAAGTTGTCCTTTACAGGAAATTTCTTTTTATTTTCTGCTATACATTTGTGTGTCCACTGCTGATGCTCTTTGGTTCCCTCATCTCTAGATACATCAGAAATTCTAACTGTAAGCAAAAGAGAAGTCAGGAGGCATTTCCTATTCAACAATTTATTTTATTTTATCGCATTTTAACACTCAATTTCTTCAAAAATAATTTAGTGCACCTATGCGATATAAAATAATAATATTTTTAAGAAAAAAAAAGTCATTCAGTAATCAGATCAGAACAAAAGGACGATCAAGGAAGTGAACCTCATCTGCACAGCAGAATATTACTACCAAAAGACTTATTTTCTTAAGAATTATCCATAAGTTAGTTGTTCAAAAATCTTTCATATTTTTCCCTTGGGAAAATATTTATTGTAGTAGCTGAGATTTCAAGGCAAATATTGCAGTGCTTAATTAACTCATTATATTGTATGTTCAAAACAAATCCATGTAAGATAAAACAATGTAAAATACAATACAAGACCACCGCAGAGATAATAATACAAAAGAATAAAGAATGTAGGTATTAAAATAATATTATGTTATGTATATTTTATAGCTAATACTGGCAAGCTTTTTTAATTAGAGAAACAGGAATAGGGAGGTAAGGATTTTGTCAATAGTTTGAAGGTAACTTATGAATGTTTTGAAGGGGTTATATGTTATTGGCAGAGGATCTTAATTATTCCCAATTGCTACCACAAATTGATGTCCTTGCCTTGATACAGGTGTATCACTAACAATATTTCAAAGTTTCAAGCTATGATTAATCTACCGTTAAAATCATGATTGTAATGAGAAGATGAGAAAAGAAATTAATAAAGAAAAAAAGAAAAAATGTGCTACGCTGATTGGAAAAAGAGATTAGTAAAAGAAGAGAAAACACAATAATTAAAGTGGATGTGTTCATATTATGAAAAGCTGTCCCATAGGGCAATCCTGAGCTATAGCTGATAAACTCCACAGAAAAAAGGAAGATTGTAGTCCGTGCCTAATTCACAGCAGAAAAAATACTGAAGCCAATTAGACAAGTTACATAACCCAAGCGAGCAGGAAAGACAAAACTAAAATTGTTTAGTTTTCAAAGTATGAATTTGACAAAGTGGGATTTGAGGTTGAAATATGACAGGAAAGAAGGGTGCAGAGACAAGTGAGAGACAGAGAAGGAAATGAGCAAGTCCACAGGCTGTTTGGTTTAATATTTCCATGACACAGAGCGTCATCTCCTAAAGACGCGGTAAAGTCGACTCCATCCTGTCATGTTCTTATAGGCCCAGCCCAGAAACTGTTTTTGCTTTTCATTTGGAAATCGATGATTGGCAACTGCTGGATCACTTCAGTGTGCTGAGCTCCTCTGCCTTGTTCAGCTACCTCTTTCTTTTCTTTTCTTTTCTTTTCTTTACATTTTTAAAAATCTTTATTGGTACGTTAAATATACACATCATGATTGCACTCCATAATGGGGATTTGTACCAGTATAAGACACAAGTTAATTCTCATTTTTTCAGCTACCTCTTTCTGTGGTGCATCTTTCTGGCCCCCTCATTAAGCTTACTCCTGGAATACGTCCCTAGAAATGTCACAGAGGAGATTAGAAATAGTCCACTCACAAATGCAAAGCCAGGATAAAATTGGATTGGGAAGATGCACGGAGGACAGTGATTTGATTCAAATGAATCAAGAGGTTATCAAGTGCCTACTTATGGATCAAGAACTGTGCTATAAAATTCAACATACATAATTTCCATTTAGCATTTAATCAGTCTTTGAGTGATTATATTCTCTGTAACCACAGACAGGACCCAGAGGGCTCACTACACAGGCAGAGGAGGCAGAGGAAACAGAAAGCAGAGCGAGGAGAAGACAGGAGAGACCACTAGAGAGGTAATCCCGAGGGCACACTCGACAGTCTGAAAATACCCCTTTTGTGTTCCTGTCTTTTCCCTAGTTTCTCCCCTACAAACCACCTCCAGGAACCACTGTAGATCTAAATTCACTTTTTAAGCCTTCATCACACTGACATGTAACCAAAATCAGCTTTAAGTCCTGCCAGTCGAAAAACACCAGGTGATTTTCCAAATCAAACCATTCAGATAAATAATTCCACTCATTTATGTATCATCCAGCCATGTATTAAATATCTTCCACATATCCAGTACTGAGTTAAGCTTCTATAATACCTGCCAATGGGAGCTATCCAATACACAGAATTTCTATATTAATTAGGAAATATGAGTTTGGAGGATTAAGATTTAAGGACTTCTCTGTTCTGTGAATTTAGAGCATCATGCTTTCAAGTCTTCAAATTTTCAGCAACAATACAAAATTTGATTGCCATAAATAGATAGACTATACTCACAGCAATGGGTGCTCCAACTTGTATCAACTCTGAAAAGAGAAGAGCGCAGTGTGACTTGTGGAATCCTAGTGAGTTGATACAGCCATGACTTAGGTCACTGCAGAAACATTCACATCCATTAGGTGAAGGAAGTCAAACTCTTAAAAATGGAAGACATTCTTCAGTCGGACCAGCTGTATTCATGAAAACTGTAGCTTCATCACATGGTGAGAAATCTACAGCATTATTTCCTATTGATTCAAAAAGCATTCATGATTCATGGGTATTACCACTTAAAATTCATCAAGTCTTATCCTGAATTACAATACTTTGTGCATATTATCCCATGAATTAGGTGGAAGGGGAGAGTTTCCAGAAATATTTGCAACACGAGAGGTCAGGCTCAACCTTGGAGGCTGCTGCTATAACTGTTCTGTTCCAGAAACATCTCTTATCTTCTTTTGTCACTGAACTGGATCCCAGAAGCACATTCATTCTTTTCATACAACTATCCTCACCACTGCCACTTACACAAGGAAAACAGAATTATTTCTAGATGGAGCAGAAAGCTGATAGAAGTTACTCCAAGAAATGGATTAAGTTATCAGACTGTGTTCTCACAGAGGGAGCTCGTTGCCATAGGGCAAAAAACTGAACCAACAATGACATGGTCCACATGAAATTCTGGTACTGAGATTCCTATGTGAACTAGGCTAATATATGAAGAAGGCAAGAAGACCATTAGCTCACTGGTTCTTAAAGTCTGTTTCTCAGAATGGTGATATCAACATGACCTCCGATGGGTAGATGTACTAACTCAGGCCTTGCTTCATCACAGCAGAATGAGAAATCCTTGGTTTGGGGCCCAGAAATCTGTATTGAAACAGAACCTGTAGCTTTTGACAACTTGTTTTCAAGGTTAAAAACTCATAATTCAGCTGATAGTTCTGTTTTCAGTCACCTTATGTGGTGTATTCAAATGATCACTTCTCTGAGAGTTTCTCATACTTTCTCAACATCAGCTGTGATATCATGAAAAAAGGACCTACAGTGAAAACTTACAATGATGGTGATTTTTTGCTACAGAGGGAGGACTATGGATGCTGTGAGAGAAAGCTAAAAAATAACCTGAAATGGCAGGGAGACAATGCATCACTATTCTTAAAGGTTGGCTCAGCTTAATGTCAGTATGTTTCATAATAGAACTTTATACTGGAGACTAAGAGGCTGTGGACTGGATTAAGACTGTACTGGTTGCCATTTTGTTTTGTTTTTACAGTCTCTAAAGGCAGAAAGCACAGAGTAAGCTGCATCCCCATTTGTGAGCTTTTTCCACCCCAATTTATGTTTCCTTTCTTTTTGTAATGAATTCTAATGTACTTACATCTTCCTAGGGATTAGGACTGACAGCCATGGCCCACAATAAAATGAGCACTAGGTCACACAACAATATATGAGGAAGAATGAACTACAATTAAGCCAACATAATTGCATACAAGCATTACCCTCCAAAGTAGGGAACAATAAATCTTTGGCTCAAAGTAATGACAGAGAAGTGAACACTGGAAGAGCTCAACTGAGCAGTTGTAAAGCTCACAGTGAAAGAAAAATACAACAGAAGTTTCTATATATTCCCACTACCAAGAAATCTACTCAACCCCAGATGCAATCCAATTTTTCTAAGATACATCATTATTTCCACTAACTTAATTCCTTTCTAGTTTGTTTTCAGATTAAGAGTTAGGCCTATTTTTTTTTTTTTTTTTACTACAATCAGTTTTCAATTACTAGAGTGATGAAGAGAAGCCTTATCATGAATCACCAACGCGAAGCTAGTCAACATAACATTCAAATTAGTTTCTTAATCTTAACAGCCAATTGAATGTACACTTACCTTACAATGATGTTTATATTCCCCAATTCTTACAGAGCAGAATAGGGTTTGCATTTAACTACTCTTTGCTACTATAAAAGCTATGTTGCTCTTAGAAAAGAAAACCAACTGAGGGTCTATGCCAAAATGAACATTATTATTTTTTCTTTCTGGTAGAAGGGAAAGAAGCCATTGTATAGTCAAAAATCATGAAACAATAATAATAAAGAAGCTTTCTTTCTATGTAAAAATTACTTGGCTATTTGGGGGCTACTTCATAGCTCTTTGGCCGAGTGCATTGTTTCTTTGCTGAACACGTAATATAAATTTTTGTAGTTAAGATAGTAATGAACTTACAGTTCAATAACTTCAAAACCAATTAATGAGTTTTCCTTAGGCTCCAAAATGTAGCCAGGTTATTATTCAAACATGTCCTGGTCTTAGTCCTTTCCCCCATAGAATACATGTTCCAGTGTAAGAGTGAGTATGGTCAACACCAAGACCAAGGTCAAGGCAAAAACATAGACCAGTTCAATGTATAATGATGAGTTCTAGATTATCAAATAATAGGTCTCACATTAGAGCTCAAATAATAGGGCTCATTTCAGAAGTTCAAAGTGTGAATCTCATCTAGACATTACATCTCTTACAGAGCATATAAGATCTTACTGTCTACCGTCTTGAATTTTCCTTGCAAACCTATAAAAGTGGACAGTAAGTCTTCAGTCAACTCTAAAATATTGGGAACATAACATTAGCAGTGATTGTATCAGACTT
This sequence comes from Petromus typicus, assembly GCA_004026965.1. Taxonomy (NCBI): domain Eukaryota; kingdom Metazoa; phylum Chordata; class Mammalia; order Rodentia; family Petromuridae; genus Petromus; species Petromus typicus. The sequence goes on from PVIR01000318.1 coordinate 31,574, forward strand.
TTGGAAGCCACAAAGGACATCATGTGAAATTCAGATATTGTCAATCAAGAAAACTTGGTAGAAGAAGAAACCAGAGTAGGTAGAATACTTCAAGTGTAACTTAGGAAAATGTCTTTAGCTAGGAAAAAAGAAGACATAGAGAAAAACTATGGCTATAGAGACATGGAGGTAGTAAGAGTTAAAGAGGCAGAGAGAAAGGAGGAAATTAAAAACAAAAGGAGAAGAAGCAAGGAAAAATCAAATCAAATCAAGATTAAAGAAAACATAAAGAATAGGAAAAATATCAGAATGTTTGGCATATTTTAGAGTTTTTTTCCACATTCTTGCATTTAAAAAAAAAGAATGAATAGTTATAAATGTGTGTGGTGTGTGTGTGTGTATGTGTGTGTGTGTATTTGTGTGTGTGCATGCATGCATGTGTATGTGTTGGAAGGTCTTTGCCAAGTATTTAAAATCATGCTTCACTCTTCTTTACAGCTGACTGCTTGGTTGTGTTTGAAAACTGCTTTTGTGTAAGGCAAGCTTTCCTGTATACTGTGATGGAGAAAGCAAAAATATGTATTTCATGGTTTTACTAGACAGACAGATAATTTTGGACTCACTGCCAATGAGTTCTCACTAACCTCTGACTCAAATATTCAAGGTGAATAGATTTTGTCTTTGTAAGTTGACTTCAAATTAGTAGCTATGCACCTAACATATAATTCAAAAATGAACAAGGCTGTTAAAATGGAAGTTGAGGGACCCTTTTTCACCTTGGATATAGAACAAGCATGCCTTAGAAACATGTATTTTTATTAATTAAGTACATTTCATTTACTTTTACTTTATTAACTAGTGAACATATGTATCATTTGAGGGAATGAACCAGGATAAAAGCACAAAGAAGAAACCATCTCAAATCTTGGCAATTATCCAGCTAGCAATAACTTGAAAATTTAATATTATTATATCCACAAAAAAGAAAGCCTAATGCTCATTCAAGCATATTTCAATCAAAGCTCTCTCTGGGAAACTTCATACTGACAATACAATTTTGTGCAAAATAAACAATAAGATGCAAAAACTACAGTAAGCAGTTTAGGAAATTACATATCAAATATCTTCCTAGAAGCCTGGGGGCCTTATGTGCAGAAGTTTTGCCTAACAGGTCTCATTGCATATGCAGATTTAAATAATTCACTTGTTTAAGAAATCTCCTATTCTCTATTTACTCAAGCACTTCAGCAGTAGGTTGTCGCCAGCAGTCATGCCAAGAGTCAAAGTAAAAAAAGTATTTTCTTCTAGTTTTGATGGAAGTGATATGAAAATAAGTAGCAAGCATGTGAGTTTGCAGAGAAGTGAGGTAACAATAGTATATTCAGTCATAATCAGTTCTTTATTTGTGTGTTTCACAAACCAGGGCAATTCATAGCAATGAACATATATATGCCCTGAATATTTCTGTGAACATAATTTGCTACTCACCAACTGGACGTTCTAGCTCCCTCTTATACAAGGGAGAATTGCAGAGAGAAGATGTTCAAGTGAATGCAGGGACCTAGTTGAAAGCACAGATCTTCCAGATTTCCTAAATGTGGTTTACATTGTGTATCCCTCTCTAGAGAGAGCAATCATGCTCTTATGTATACAATTGTTGCTTAATACAGAAAGAGGCCTGGTTCTGAAATCTTCTCTAGACATCAAAATCTGTAGACGGTCAACTCCCATATTCAAAAGGTTATAATATTAGTATATAATGTGCACATACCTGCATAATATCCAGATCACTTATAATATATAATGCAATGTAAATATTATGTAAATAGTTATTATATTGGCTTATGGAATAATTACAAGGACAATATTCATAGATGTACAGTATATGAGAATTACTCTTTCAAATATGGTCAGTTAGTTGTATTTGCAGAAGCAGAATCCACAAATACAGCAGACCATATCTCCTATTCATTCAAGCCTCCTATATAAATCTTTCTAAATCTAAATCTATATCTATATCTTTCTCTATATATAGTGTGCAACTATCCTTCCAAATTCTCAAGTTATTAAAATTTTGATTAAATTGAATAAATCTCTAGTTCTGTTATGAACTCATGGATTTTCTCTGATGATTTAGCCAATAATAGAATAATAAAATAAAAAGACAACAACAATAAACTAACCAGATCTTCTGTAAAAGAGGAAATTAACAAAATCAATGTCTGCAACACAAGTTATACAGAAGTAGCTATTCAGAGGCTTTGGTCTAACGGTCCATATGGAGTTGATCAGATTATCAAACTTATGAACGTTTTTTTGTTTGTTTGTTTGTTTTAATTATCTTTATTGGTACATTAAATATACACATCATGATTGCACTCCATAACGGGGATTTGTACCAGTATAAGACACAACTTAATTCTCATTTTTTCCCATAGCCCCACCCACCCTACCACCCTCCCATATATATAAAATTTGTTTCCTTACTTTTTTGTTACAATCTCAACATTGTTTTAAAGATGCATTTTTATTTCACTTCCATGTTTAAAGATTATTTAAACATGTATTCAAGGAATATGAAAAATTTTTCATCACCTTTTTTTCAGATGCAAGTTTCCCACAGAGTGTAAAGTATTGTTCATCAAAAAACACATAAGTGTGAGCTGGCTGGATGTGTTCTTTGTGTTTTAGAATCTCTATTTCACACTTTCAGTTTTTCACTAAAAATCTCACAGGCATTTCAAAACATCTCCTTACATTGTACATATCTCACTGTACCTAGGACTATGAGAAATTAAAAGTAGAAGTTATCTTGCCCTTGGTGAAGTTCACATTTTTGCTGAGATGAAATGGCCTGATTAAATGAAAAGTTAAGTTATTGTTCAAAGCTATTACTCATTCCATCAAAAACTGAGGGACAAAGGAAAGGCTGGACTGTTCTGGGGTGAAGGAAGTTGTCCTAAGATAATGGACTTGCAAAAACAAACATTAGTGATAAAAATGAGCCTCAATTTGAAGAAAAAAATAAAAACCTTGAAAGATGAAAGCCCAATTGTTAACAATGACTTCTTCTGTGTGATTCTGATGTAAATGAGAATAGACTTAACATTTCCTTTGTAAATATCATCAGTTAGTAAGATATTTTAAAATAAATATATACTTAGATATCACCGGTGTAGAAATAAGACAAATATTAGGTAGATAAAATGAACAAGGTATCAGGGGCTGGATAACTAGATATAATTATGGGATTTGTGAGAAAAGTAGGTTCTCGGATTTCCTGTAAAAGTCAATAATAAGAGGGAATTGTGACAGAATTTGTACTTTAGTTTTAAAAATGAAATATTGAAAAAGAAGAGTAGGAAAAGGCAAAGGCTAAGTAAAGACCCAGAACACAGGCACAGAAGTCAGTTCCCAGGCCCTGTACCTGGGGCCAGTCAGAAAGACCTGTGTTCATCAGTGGTGGCAGACTTCTGGCACACACGCCACGATGGCTTCTTTGTAACATCAAACGCCCTGAAAGCTTTGCTGTCACAGATTTACTTCAGGATGAAGAACAGGAGAAACAAAAGGTCTCCCTCCAGTAACCTGGTGGCCACTGTGGACTTTCTCGGGGGACTACTCTAACTCTACTGAGTGTATATCTTTTCCCACCATTAGCAAAAGGAAATCTTCACTACCTTTCTACTAGGCTTTGCCTAGTTCTTTGGTAAGGACACAAAGAACTTGGAAAGAATCCATAGAAAACGTTTTCAGCTCATCAACACCAGTGACATGATAACATTGAGTTTGGGAACTTGCTAAGGTGAGTCACATGGTGGCTAATGTTTATTAAGCTAAATTTCATCACTTCACAATACTTCATGAAGAGTCACTCCATCAACAGCGTTGTTCATGGTGAAAATATCTTAACTTTATTAAATCATGTATTCATTCCATGAGGAGAAAATGGCCAATAGATAAAGAATTGGTGAAATAAAAGTTGAAAATCAGAAAAAGTTATGTTCTATAAGGAAAATTAAGTAACACTGTCATTGGAAAGGGTCCACGATGATTCTCATAATCTTAGCTATGGAATGAAATTTCAGATTTGACTCCTGTTACGGCTTGTCTTTAGAAGTCCCTCCAAAGTGTCCCGCCATTGATGATGAACCTTTTCAGAGGTGGCTGGATCTAGTGTGTGTGATTCTGGGTTCAAGCATATTATCGCAGGACTGACTCATCTTGCGATCCTGGGATTAGTGTTGCTCTACTCTGAGTATGAGTATCATCCATAAGAGAGGGTAGCCTAGATAGCATATAAGGGACAGAAAGAGGCTGTTGTTGTTGCTGCCTTCTACCTGTCCTGCTTCATAATGGATTATTTCTCCTCTGCTACACCATGCTGAGGTGGAACTGAGCCCTCTCCAAACTGTGAGCTACAATAAATACCTCTGTCTTGAATTTTGAGTTTTCAATATTTTGTCTGCAAATGAGAAAAGTAAATAAGACAAATAGTAAAAGTCATAGAGGAATTTATTAAGCAGAAATTTGAATGTACACACAAACACAAATAAAGTGTGAGTACTCAAGATACATATATATATAGAGAGAGATCTTATGATCTGCAGCTGCATATATTTAGGGAGTCCTTGTGGCGTTTTTGAGATGGGGATCTAGGATGTGTATTCCTATTCTCTGACAGGTCACCCATCTGGAATGCTATGTTAGAATGTAAAGCATGCACACGTGTTTGAAGTCATGGTATGCTGCCCACTAGTATTGCTGCTTTTTGAGGGTGGAAGTCTATGAAAGGAAGCACAATTTATGTTTATGGTCTACTCACAGGTGAGAAAGACAATTTGTAGGTAAAAGAAAATTGCCAAGCTTTTTATGTACTATGAGATTAAAGGGAAAAAAAAAAACTGGGCTTGAATAATTTTGGGTCTTGCAGCTGTAGTATTTCTTACAAATTCAGTTTAAAAAACTTTCACTCTCCTGTCTCCTTTCTACTACCTTATTTTTTTCTTTCTTATCTCAAGAGGATGTGAAGAAGATGAAATTGTTGACTACCATTGCTGACTGCTCAATAAGTTCTGTCTTAGGTGCCAACATGTGATATATGACAGATGACTAATCATAATGAAGGAAAATGATGTGGGCCTTGCTAAATAAAATATAGAAACCAACCAAAGAACACAGGATGTCCATAGTGAGTATATAGAAAGACCACTAAAATCTCAAGTTTCTCAGAAAAACTAAAAAGTAAAATAAATGCTTTCTAGAATAACAGCTTTTTGAAAATACCTGCTTAATGTCCTTCATCCCATCAGTTTACTCAAGGGAATAAAAAAGCAGAGAACAAAAGAGAACAAATAACAAATACAAGTTCAGTTCCATGAATTATCTATATTGTTAATTTTATCTCTGTGGAGAGACACAGAGTTGACCCTTCTCAGATGTAATTTCATATCCAACTATACATCCACTGATGAGATGTGGAGGGCTGGGCTGTTTCTAGGGATCCCTCCCAGGTTCTTGTTCTAATAAAGAATTGATCAAGACACATTGAAAGGTAGCAAAGATTTACATTTATTAAATATAAGAAAAGAATTATACCCACCAGATGGACTGTGTATCCCTTAAAGGTAGTAAAAAGAGTATTCTCTGTAGAGTAACAGTGGCCAAAGTGAAGAAGAAACTACAGTGGCTGCAAGGTTAAAGGCTGTCATCTATTATATCTCCCACCCCTCAGATTGACATGAGATCTAGCTTGTTTTATCAAAAACCTGCTTGATTTTATGCCAGCAGAACTGAAGGTAGCATTTTCTGATTGATCCAAGAACAAGGCCTGAACACAATGGTTTTAAATCTCTGTAATTGAAAGGTCACACCCACTTACCCAGCCATCTGGCCTCAGCCTAATCTACTGCCTCAATCCAACTTAATAACTTTAAGTCATGCTTTGACAGTGTAATAAGAAATTGACCATGCTAATATACAGAAGAAGAGTATTTGGACAGAGGAAAGGATCTTAAATCACAATAGCTGGTACAAAGATATGAATGAAGCAAATATGTTGAGAATGAAGAAAGGTTTTATCAGTTGTCTTATTGTGGTCAACTTAAGCATAGATGACTATTAGTCTTATAAATTATAATTCTGAACCTTCATAGTTTTCATAGTTGGGATAGATTCCTACAACAAGATACAGATTAGCAACAGAAAAACAAACAAGCTTAAGTTTACCCTAAGCAAGAGAAAAACAACTCAATGTAGAGGTTTACAATTAAATAGTATGTCAACAAAGAACAGTACATTTTAGAAAAGCAAAAAGACAAAGGAAAATAGGATCAAAGTCTTGGAAAGGGAAATTTATGTGAGTAAATTAAAAAAAAAGTTGATTCACAGATTGTTCCAATTCTGTAGTAAGCAAGGATTTAAAAAATTTTACATTCCTTCTTTAGTCAAGTGAAGAGTAGAAAAATTGATAAAAGTAATTTTTGTCTTCTTGCATATAGGTGTGCAGACACTGATGACAAAATTAAATAATTTTAATTGTTTTTACCACAAGATCAGAAATTCTTTATATTTCTGTAGGAAATATTTTGGATTCTTCCTATTAAAAATGGAGATATAAAGGCTACCTCACATTTGATACTTAACATCCACATTTGAGATTTTTTAAAAAGGATATATTGTGATATACAAAAGAAAAATCTCAATATATAGATACTTTTTATAATAATGAGACTAGACAGAAAGAAAAAAGGAAAGATGGAGACCATTTATAGAGACGGAAAGAGGTTCAACTCTACATTTGTAAAAGCAATGGAATACTTCCTTTCAATCTGAGAACATGATCACAACTCAAAATGCGTTGGGACTGTATGCACATGTAAATCAACAGGCAAAAACAGGTGCATAAGTCAAGTAAAAATCTGTCATCCTTGTATTTTCACTGGACTTACCACGGAAGAGATTTGTCTCCTTTATCCTGACTTACATGATTGAAACTGATAATCTGATTTAATTCATAGTTACACATGCTCTGGCATATTGATGAAATATTAGCCAAACTTTCAGTGAAGTGATTTAACAGATAGAATTCTTATTGGGTACAAGGAAATGGAGACATCCTGACACAATATTCTCAACTAGGTGTTTACAAAGGTACAGTTCAGTCCAAATATTAAAATTTGTTTTTGGCAGATTTAACTCAAGATTCCATAGCATGCACCCTGCAGTTTTTACTACAACTAGGTTAAGTATTAATTATAAATTTATTAAATTAATTAATTATGTCAAGAAAGAGACCTTCAGTTTCAAGAAAACCTAACTTCAAACTTGAATACTTTTTTTTTTTTTTTTTGAGACAGGGTATCACTTTGTAGTTCAGGCTGGTCCTAAACTCAGACTCAAACTCAGCAATCCTCTGGTCTCTGCCTCCCAATTGTTTGGATTATAGGCTAGAGCCACACAACACTCGGCACTGTAGGATGCTATACTGATTATTGGTGGGCATGAGTCACAACACTGGACATTATTATATGTGATTACTAAGTTATTGTGCTTGCAAAGCAGCTGCTGGAGTCACTGAACTAAATACTTGGTCTTGCACTTGAATACTTTTAATTACTACTGATTTTCATGAAGTTATGTAACACTTCTATAGAGTTTCTTTATCTCTAAACTAGAAGGAATAATATTAACCAAAACTATGGTGGAAATAAAATTATATAAAGACATGTGCAACTTGCATGTAGTAAGAATACAGCATATGTTCTTACTGTTTAAATCCATAGAAGTGAATGTGCTAGCAGAGATTCAAACAAAAGGCTACACCTAGTGAATCTGAATCATGTTTGAAATTTGAAATCCATGTACATTCTTTGTTTTTCTCATAACAATCATTAATATGAATGGGAAATTATTCCCAATAAAATAATGAGATATATGATCCCTCAGGATGTCTCTCTAGTTTTCTATACTATCTGAAGTCTGGTCCATATCACTGAGGACACCATATTTTAAAATAAGACATATGAATGTAAAGTAAAGCACATCTCTGAGCCTTAAAATAATTTGTTAGTATTAATGCAATATTAATATTTGTGAAACATTTACTGAAAGGATGGACACACAGTACTATAATACTTCAGTTTACCAACACTTTTATTTTCAAACCAAAATTCAGACAAATTTTGTTTCCATTTATGAACTCTGCAGCAGGAGTAACCAACCTCAGCCATCTTCCCCAAGAACACAGCTGCAGCCTTCTTCCCGGAGAACACCAACATGACCATCTGGTACCATCATATTCGCCATCTTGATCCATTATTTTGCCAGTGAAGTCTCAGTGATGTGCATTGCATAGTCATACAGATCTAAGGATGTGTTGTAGAAATCCAAGCTGGAAATGGGCAGGGAGTGCAGATTTAACCCCATGCTTGAGCTTGAATATGAGGGAAAGAGAAAACTTTCACATGAGAAGTGAGCACATAGAATTTTGGCTCCAAGTCTACTCACAAAGGTTTTCTCTCTGGTCTTCACACTTTAAATATATATTTCTTCATATTTTAACTAATCATATATATATATATATATATTTCCCCTTGCTAGATTAGCACAAGAAAAACCACTTCCAAAAGTATTTATTGAGTAAATTATAATTTTACATATGGTAAAAAATAAAAATAACTGACACTTATCTATGAACTTGTTTTTAAATTTATCTGTGAAAGTATCTTTTTGTTTTTGTTTGCAATATCACTGATGACCTAATGCCCTTAGCTCTGTAAATCTAAAGGGCTCAGATTGAAATTACTGATCCTGGATGTTATCTATCCCCTCTGGCAACCAATAAAAGAAGAGTATTGAAAGTGCAGAGAGTCTGGTGCTCATCCCAGGAAAGGTGGCTTATTGATTATCAAAGGTGGAGTGCAAGCCTACTTCATGTGTGCCCTAATTTCGCAGAATACCTCTTTGTATTTTTGGTCTTCACTGTCTCTCATTGCACTTGACATCGAATTATAAATTCTTATTGATTGATTAAACCAATTTAGACTGGAACACTTGGAGATGGCTCAAAAGGAAAAAAAAAAAACAACAACAACAACAAAAAACAAATAAAGAAAAAAAATCCAAGTTCTTTCACTTTAAGGGCTGTGGATATGTCTCAGTACAGAGAACAATGCTCTCCTTTAACACCTCCATTCTTTATTCAAGATTCTTAAAGATTGTTATTGTTATCCCCCAACACGACTTGTAAACAGCAGAATGTAAAACAGGCAATTGTTCCTAGTAATTTGCACTTTCAAGTCTACATCTCCATGTTTTTCTTCCTCACTCATTAATTATAGCACAATGAGACAAAATCTCAAGTACACACCTTCATTAACAGAATATGGTTGGTTTTATAATTTCAGGAAAAGGCATCAACAGCTTTTGTGACTACTAAACTTTATGAATTATGTATAATATCAATACAATTAATGCATTTTTATCTAAAACATGAAGTTTGGACATAATGAAGATTTGGGAGGAAGAAGATGGAAGTTAATGTGCATCCTATGTGTTCTTATGCTGTGAGCAACACTAAAGTAGTGGTGACCTCAACACAAACAAAGAAAATAGCACTTATGGATAAATGGCAGTGCTCCTGTCATATGATTCCCTCAATTTTGGACATTGAGGAATATGTACAGTGTTGTGGAGTCAGGAACATGGTTAATTTAATCTTGGTCCATAACCTTGATGAATATCATTTTTCTATTTCAAGTAATGATCATTCTTGACATCAAACTCTCAATATTTGTACGGATTTTCTTATGGAGATGTTCCTGGATGAGCCATTTGACTACTATCATCTGCAAATATCTTAAGCTATCAAAATTGATTAAATATTCACTCTCTACTTTATATCATTTCTTGGGATTATGGGATCCATCCTTCTATTTTCTAGTGATCAAAAGACTTTCTCAACATATTTTATTAATTTTTAAACTTCACTTTAGTCTCATAATAAATGAACAGGTTTATTTTATTTTCCATTTATAAACTTCAGGATTGCATGGGGACCCTCTAGCTTTAAAGATTTGGTCTGCATGATTTAATATCCTTTTTCAGTATTTCTTTGATCATGAGTTTTAAACAATGTATATAAATCGCTTTCAAGAATCAGGGCAGAAAAAGAGATGGGGTATGAAACCCGTTCTTTGATTCTAACAAGGATATTACAACATTTATTATTTTGCACATTGTTCTACATCTTTGCAAAATGAAAAATAAATAACCACCCAGTAGAACTACAGAAATTTTAATTCTTCCTGAAGAATGTGTTTGTTTACTTAACAGATCTGGACATATGACTATTCAAAAACACTATTCATAGTCAAGGAATTAAAAAAAAAATGATTGCTATTTTCTTTCTGGGGCTTACCATCTTGCCAGGTATACAGTGTTCTTTTTCCTGTGTCCATTAACATTTTCACATGCTTCTAAAATATATTTATTTCTGTAATATTGAGATATCTTCCCTGTCCTCCACTTTACAGCATGAGTTCTTTAAGGGCAATGACTTTGGCATTTTTCTTTGTGTATATAATATTCATCACAGAAGAAGAACCTAATAGATGTGTAAATCAAGGAACCAATTGAATCTGATCTAATCTGTCAGAAAACCTCAAGAAGTAATGTAAATTTCACTTGAAATAAGTAATCAAGTGAGAGAAAGACTTCCCTAATCACATGGAGATTGCATATTCTCTCCACAAAAGATTGTGTGAAAGACAATTATTGTATCTTTGAAATACTATTCCACTGTCACTCAGCTGAAGACCAAAGTACCTAAGTGATGTGTTGATTTTTTTTCCTTCATTCTCTAACAAATACTCATTACAAGCCTTCTACATAGATGGGGCTTGACACCATGGGAGGTGAAGAGATAAATAAATAATGATGTGAATTACAGCATTTCCCATAGTTTAAATGAGCAAATAAGACCTGCATGGAAACAGCACCAAACTTCAGCTAAAGGCAGAATATTGATGGTCAATTAGTCCTCAGTAGAAAATGTACTCTGGGAGGGTTCCCAGGAAGAACAAGAGGCTTGGGGACAGGGACTTCCACTAATTGGGAGGGATGGAAAAAAGCTAGCAATGAGTAAGATTGAAAGGTAGATTCATTTGTATGTGTGCAGCTCTGTGAATGCAAAGGTAGTGTGTGAAGATGGAGAGACAGAGTTTTGCAGCTAGCTCAAAAGGAGTGAATCAGAGTCATACCTACTGGTTCAGACAGGCAACAATGAGCACTTCAGCTTTGGTTTTTATTCAGTATTTTGGTTTATATGTAATTAATAACAGTTACTAAGGGCTCAACACTGCAGACTTTGTGGGTGTTACAACTTCCTCCAAAAACATTCATTGGAAGCACACCAGCAACACACAGTGTGCACCAAGAGTGCTGAAAGTCTCCTGCATCTCCCAGCACAATAACGAAGAAAACATGAGCACTGTGCTTCTGCAATAAGAAAAACGTGGGGAAAAATGTAAAAACTATGTGGAAGTTATTAAACATTGATATGGGTTAGCAGGGGGAGAGAAGAAATTTATTCTGTTTTGTTTGTTTGAGTTTGATGCTCACCTGCCTCACCACCAGGCAAGGAAATGAGACTTCACAGTTACTTCTTATAATTCCCAGGCACCGTGGCACAATATCTATGGCTCTGACCTCAGGCCCTTCAGGAGTCACATCCCAATCTTGCTGACTTCTCCTTCTGCAACAGCCCAAAGTGCTAGGATTCAAAAAGTCAAATTTGGGTCAGGCTAAATTTGAAGAGAGGGATCTAGGAAGCAGACACTTTGGAGATTTTATAGTATAGTCTTTGCGTCTACAGAAAAATGTGCTGATGCTTTTGTTCTGATGAAAACAGCCAACTGCAGTATCCAAGATGCGCTTTATGTTCCTCTCTCAATGTGACAATCAACAGACGGATCCAGAAAGCAGGCTCCAGAAACCTTTAGAACATCTTCCAGAGTGGAAAAGAATGCTCACATCTGGGGACTGTAGAAGAGAGTTGGCCTTGTGTGGTCTGGGGTTATCACTGTGAGTTTTCTCATGAGTCATCCCTGTACTGTCAAGGTTATATTATGGGAAAGTTTTTCTTGAAAAATGAAGCCATCATGAGTCTAAGTCAGCAGAGATTTTGAACTTATCCATATCCTGGAGGTGGTTCAGCTGTTCTTCAAGCACTTCTATTTGAAGAGAAAGTCAGCTACTCTTTGTTTCCTTGTTTTGTTTTGTTTTGTTTTACTGTTTCAATATGAAAACTAAAATTGACCCTCGTTAGATGTTTCTTTGTATTTTTGTGCCTTTCTCTATTTTTGTGAGGAATAAGTAAGGTCATCTGAATGACCCAGAGAAAATAAAGTAAAATAAATCTGACATTTGGATCTTTGAGTCATCTTTTTTTCTTTATCTATTAAAAAACAACAGTAGTTGCTTTTTCAAACTCAGAGATAAGTGGATAAAATACTAATGAGTCAGCAAATTTTCAGCTTAAAATCTAAAGATCAAATCTTAAAGGGAGTTTTAGGAACTTTTAGGGTGAACTTCTAAGCATCACTAAGTTTGCAGGCACGATTTTCTGAAATTCAGTACATTGAACAACCTGCTTGTGTTTCAGTTGAAAGGATTAGTGTTTGAAAGCTCCATGAGGACAGAGCACTGTCTAGACAAGAAAGAGTTAACTTGTGTGTTTTTCTTGTGCCAGCCTGAATCTGTACAAGGAGTCTTGTCACTCAGGATGGTGAGCACATCATTCTGAGATTCAAATTAGCCAGTAACTGGTTAAAGATAAAAGCATAAATCAGTAAAAGAATAAAAAACATGATACTTCTTTTAAAAAGAAGAGTTGTGGGCTAAAATCTAAGGCAATTCAACTTTGTTCATTCTTCGTACATTTTTTCTTTCTTCATTTATTTTTTCTCCTCTGTTAATTTTCTAGTCTGCTACTCCCTGGAATGTACTCCTAAATATTTAGCAAAACACTCTTGAATACAGACAAATTTGATATGAGTGAGCATTGTGATTTTCATGATAGAAATATACTTCTGGAAGTGCCTAATTTAGCTGTAAATGTGTGAGCAGACTCCAGTATATCACAAATTCACACCCACAAACATAAAAAACACACAACACACATACTCATACAACATAAGCAACTCTAAAAAATAGTTCATCAAAGAGACATAGATGAAGAAGGAAGAAAACTTTGGCACCAAAGGATACATTCAGGAAGTCTTCTACCTATTGAAGTGTCATTTTGGTCTCACCATATTTGAAGTTGGGACCAGCAATGATCAGTTTTTATTTTACTATTTTTTTTTCTGTTGAGGTGGGGGAATAATTCAGATCTCAGCGGGGTTCTCACTTTTTTTTTTTTTTTTTTTTTTTTTTTTTTTTTTGCTTTCTAAGAAAAAGTGAGCCCTGGGGAAGGAATCTGAAGAGTTTATGTGTGTGTTTTCATTAGATGCTTTGAGATTCAGAACTTTTGTTCTATCGCCACATTAAAAACAATTTTTTTTTCTGTTTTAAGTCAGCAGGGAACCTGGATGATGAGCCCAGGACTTGGTTTGAGCCCTGGGGCACAACATCATACGATTTAAATAATGTCTTATAGGTTTTCGTACCTCTTTTTCCCAGGGAGTTCTAAAAGTGTTGAAATGTGCAAGTATTTTTCAAAGTATGCATTTCCCACTGGCTTTCTTTCTTTTCAATATTTCGTCCTACCAATTTTTTTTCCATTCTTTTCTTTTTATTGCCTTTCTCCTTTCATACATTTTCCTCTGTGCTTCCTTACCCAGTCGCCCTTTCTCTTTGGTTCTCTTCCCAACTTTAGACATACCTCTGATTACATTTTTCTAAAAAAATCTTCAGAAGAAATTCTTTTATATAATATCATGAAATAATGTTCCCTTGAAGTACATTGAATCATTTCCAGGGAAAATTAAAGCTCATTAACATAATTAAGAAGAATAGCTGAAATAATAGCAGTAAGTCAGTGGAATGAGTGGGAATATTCATCCAAAACCACAAGGAAACATAAAAGTCAAAATCACTGTAATCCTGACTGTCTTTACTACTGCTCACTGAAGATTTCTTCTTTAATTATTTGCATATGGTAATATTATTTTTCCTTTCCCATGAAGTTCAGTGTGACCAGCCCACATGCCTTAGCAGGTAAAATGTGAGTGACAACAAAATTATCTATTGAAAGACAAATGTTGTAAGAAGGGAGTCATGGCCCAGGGATTTAGCTCTGTGGTTCTAGCACCTGCCTTGCAAGAGCAAGGCCCAGAGTTCAATCCCCAGTAACCACATACCACAAGGCCAGGAGTGGTGGCTCATGCTTATAGTCCCAGCGCTTTGAAGGCAGAAACAAGAGGACTGCTGAGTTCAAGGCTGAGTTCAGGACCAGCCTGAACTTCAAAGTGAGACCCTGTCTAAAAAAAAAAAGAAGAAGATCATGACAATTTACAGTGTTGAAAGTCACAGGTCCCAATTTGAATCCTAGGGAAGCAAGGCTCTGTCTGTGACCCAGCATGAGGATAGAGCAGGACCAAATCTCCAGAAGGCTTGCAGTAGAAGTGGAGGATGAGCAAGAAATGAAATTCATTTTAAGCCTCTGAGGTTTTGAGGTTGTTACACAGTATATAACAGACCCTATTCTGAAGAGTATAGTAACCAAGAGGAGAAAACATAAAATAAGCTATTGGCTAACAGAGATAAGAGTGGAGAGCCTCAAAAGAAAATGAGAATTGAGTTTAAATTATTGTCACTTTAAGCAAGATTTCCCCAAGAGTGTAAAAGATGGCTGAAACTAATCCTGTATTTTGGACGAATACATAAAGTGCTAATTCCTGTTGTCCATGCATGTGACATATTTAAGATCCAAAAAAACCCACTTCAGAACATTTGCAAATGTTTCTGTAGCTAGCCAAGAGGAAAATGTACCTTGTCAAATGTGTTTCTTTCCATGATTTGAAAATCATTGCTAGATCCAGCCCCAGGCCTACCCCAACCTTTGCTGGAAGTGAATTTTCATCATCCTCTCTTACATGGGGTAAGCAATATTCTTTTCCCATTTTAAAACTTCCTTCGTTAAAAACGTATGTATCAAATATGTATTTGAGTCTTTAGTTAATTTTCAAGTTTTATTTTTATTATCAGCAATAGAATATACTAGGGAGACTTTCAAGTTTTCTATCTTGTCTTATCTTGTTTTGTCTATTGTTTTGTTTTGTTTTGTTTTTTGTTTTGTTTTGTTTTGTTTTAGTGATACAAAGGATCAGATTCTGGCACTAGATCTTACCAGCCTCAGGTGGGGCCACTGAGCTAAATTTCTGCCTCAAGGAAAAATTTTAATAGGAAAAAAAGCTACATCCTCAGATTCTGTCACTAAATAACTGTTATTTTAGATGAATATAATTGCACGTTTGTCATCTATACAATTAGAAAGATAAATTTCAGATCCAGATTAAGTATTTCTTGGTAGTAAGTATGGAAGCTACCACTGATAAAAATATTAATAATTATCCTTTAAGTGATCATGAGTTACTAGCGGAACATGATCCTATACTATTCCATGAGGCACTACTCAGAGCTGTAAAGGGAATGTGTTTGTCTATTTATAAGCTAACAAGTTTTCCTATTTGCAACAACAGCAGAAGAAGTAATAATAGTATTTCTTGTGTTTGATCCTTAAGTGTCAGATTCCATTGAGTGGTCCAAAAAGAGCTGAGTGATTCTGACACATATAGTGAGTGGGTCATGTTTTAAGAGATGAATCATGAGCTTATGAAAGCCAAATCTTTTATAAAGGGCATTGAGCAGGTCTGTCATGAGTCACAGAAGGAGACACTGTGTTTGTAACATCATACAAGAAGAAGAGATGGTTCTTTGCCCCAGAGGGAGATACTATCTACATTTTGAAGTCAATAAGCAAATATTGTTTTTTTCTTGAGAGAGACACATGCTTTATTTTCCAATGCAAATACAAAACAATTATAAAACATCTTAGAAAATATAATTTAGAATAAAGGCATTCAATGAGTTTGTTTATGCTATATGCAAAATTTTAAGAAACTCATGGAAAATTACCTCCCAAAAGTTCACATTTATTTATTTTTTTATATTATCTGGGCTTCTGAAAAATTTCCTATCAAGGAAATGCCATCATCCAATCTTTTAAGCAACAGAAGCTCAGGCTGAGTTCGTTCAGTTTATCCATATAGAGCATTTCATTCAGGTTTACAGGTAACAAGATCCCATGGAGCAGAAGGGAGATGTGACTGACTTTAACAAAGTCCTCAAATTATTTTCTTACTCAACTGAAAAAAGAATATACATTAAAATTCACCAGAAAATATCATGTGTTTGTGTCCTAAGCTTACTGACCTTTCCACGGACAGGTGATATTAATGTCAGTACAGGAGAAAGTAAATCAACTCTACGTTGGCCGGTGTGACAGTCTCGATGGACTATTTTCTTGATTTCCTTGAGAGCCACGGAAGGGATCCATAAAGAGCATTCCCAGGCATGTCCTCATGAGTCATGGAAGTGTGCATTTAAGTATTTTAGTTCATCTCTGGCCCCTTCCTCACCAGTTCTGCTCCTTTGATGTTGACCACCGTGATCAGAACTTTTTTTTTTTTTTTTTCTGCCTTGACACTTGAACAGGAGCAGCTGACTGTAGACTAAGACTTCCTAAAATAGGAGACCTAGAAAACTTCTCTTTGTTTAAGTTGTTAGTAAGTTGTTAATGTGCATTTCTTTCTACTAAGCATAGGAAATATGACAAATAGGGAAAATCAGTATCAGAAAATTAAAGTTTCTGCTTTGATTGTCCCTGTCCCTGTGGTTCAGAAATCTCTGGACATGGTTTATGAGAGGAATATGGAAAAGTTGGAAGATGCAGACTCTAAAATGCACTGAGTAGAACCTGCTGAGTGATTGTGGCTTAAGCTCTGAGGACCCAAGCACTAATTGTAGCATGCAGACTAAACACTAAGATTAGTAAATTTCAACTGAGAATGAGGATTGTTTTGAAAATTAGACTAGAAGTCAAATGTGTTATACTCTAATGAAGAATGTAACTATATTTTGGTCATATCCTCAGACTTTACAAGGTAGTGAAATTAAAAACAGAGGACCAATTGATATGATGAGGAAACGCTAGCCAGAAAGACATTCAGTCTGTGGCATGGTGCTGAAGACATCTTTTTGCAAGATTTATAGAGAGAATGGGGAGCACAACACAGAAGACAAATATTTGAAAATCTTCACTTCCATTTTGAAAAGAAGCATGTGCAAAAAAAGGAAACAAAGCCTATGTAAATAGGGGCTGGGGTTTGGAGGGTGGGTAGGGAAATGGGAAAAAATGAGAATTAAGTCATGTCATACACTCGTAGGAATTGTCAATGTTGAATGTGCCCATAATGTGTATATATAATGCAATATAAAGATTTGAAATTTGTTTTAAAAAAAGAAATATTAGGACCAGTGGAGAGGCAGCTGCTATACAGATTAGAGTTGTTAGAAAGACCCTCAATAATTTGAATTGATAAGATACCTTAAAGGAATATCAGGAATTAACAAGACCCTGCTTCTTGCAAGCTGAAAGGTTCAAAGTGCAACTGTCTCATCTGAGGAGAGATCTCCTGGGCCATGGCTCCATCAAAGCCGCCTGAGGATTTTGTCCCATGGGATTCATGTCACTGTGTTCATCCACTTAGACATTCCGATACCAGTTAGCCATGGTCTGAAGGGAACTGGCTGCTTCTCTAGCTGGCAACAGATAATGCAGAAATTCGCTGATGAGAAGAATGTGAGGTCGTGGTGCTTTGATATAGATTTCAAATGAAGTCCTAGAAGACCAGGCTCATTACCTCAGAGATGGTGAAGTGAAAGAGGGCAAAGATTCAGTAAAGACTCTTGGACATTGGGATCAAGAATGTAGAATGTCTGCTTGAGAAAGCTCCAGATTGTGAGGAGATATAGCCCAAGATAGGTCATATAGACTGTAGTGAGCAAAGTTTTAGAGTTGAAGACACCAAAGCAACTTGAAAGGTACATGTTACTAATGTTTGCTCTGGATACAATCTATGTAGCAACATAATGGAAGGAGTTCTGGTCTTGTTTTGGTCCAATTATTTTTTGTCTTTTCTTTTCTTTTTGGAAGGAAATATTTACCTGGTGCCATTGTATTTGGGAATATAGAACTGATTTTTCAGTTCTTCATATGTTCATAGCTAACAGTTTGCCTTGCTTTTCAGAGGAGACTTTGATTTTTAAGATATATTGAAATCCTTGAGAATTTGGACAAAGACAGCTATTAAGGCATTGGTGATTTTTTTCAGCTGTATTCAGACTAGTAGTGTTGTGGTTGAGGAATTATGACCTTCTATTCAACTGGAAATTAAGTTTGATTTAAGACAATGTGTCTGAGTGTCCATTTTACAAGGAATGGGATATGATAATCAGATTGTGAACTGATTGACTTCCCCGTGTTTCTGGGTGTGTCTGGGAGCATCCTGAAGGTGCAGCCCTGGTCTATTTCTGATCTCTGGCTCCTTCTCAGGGCTGGTTCTCTGCTCAGGTGCACTTCTGTCAATAACTAGGAATTGGTGTTCTGTCACATCCTTCTACCTTGATTCTCCTGCTGGAACCAGTCAATCGTAGATCCAAGTATTTTATACCAGCAGTAGGGATTGGACCAATACAGTCTGCAAGGAAGATGCCTCAAAAGATTCTACTACCTGATAATGACCAGTCATTTCAGGCTGATATGAATGTTGTTTAAGCAAAGGTGCCTTTGAACACTTTAGTCAAGGTAAGAAACAAATTTTTCCCATTGCTTTTAATTTGAATCCTCTTTTATAGAAATAGAATCCAACAGGTATTTATAAATACAAAGATAATAATATAGTCATCTTTCCAGCAATTTAACATAATTTTGTCATCAAATGTGACAGATTTTGAAACCATATTTATTTGTAAATTGTAGAAAAATATAACAAAATATGGTAAACAACCTATTTAATTTACTGTTGAAATTTCACAACTCTTATTTCCATTGTCAATGCTTCTGAGTTTAAAGAATAATTTTTATATCCCTTTACTCAAGAGAGAAAAAGGGAAAAAAGGAATGATCACAAAATATCAAGTTGGTCAACCTCATTTGCAGGCAGAATAGATTGTCCCCACATGGTGTGTAGATAAGCAACTCTGACAAAAAAAAAAAATCCTGCCACTTGCCTGCCATTGTATCTGAAATTCCTACTATTAGATATGAACTCTATTTTTCAATAGAAAGCAGAGATTTCAGTTCTGGGAAAATATCCACAGAAAGAGAAATGCTCTCAGTCAGCATCTTTTTCTCCATACCCTTTCAATTAACATGAGCTCTTTTGCATCATAATAAAAACTATCATAAACTCATTTTAGAAAGCTACAATAGGTCAGTTTTGAGAGCACATGAATAAGGAGAGAAATGTCTAGTGGGCTACATATGAAAATGAATGTTTGGCATAAATAGAAAGGTAGGGAAAGATGTCAACCCACAGGGCATAACAAAGACAATGTAGAGCATACATTCAGACCAAATTCCAGGTTTTCCTAATAAAACCTTTTAGGATATAAGGATTTTCAAAATGAATCTGGACCCTGGAAGCGAGCATTTTCTATGATCGAGTGTACCAATAAAGCACGTTGGCTCCTTTTATTTCAGAACAATATTGACCCAAGTCCAATGAGATCCATCAACATCCTTTCTCTGCTGACTCATTCAGCCAAAAAAAAAGAGATGCACAAATCAATTCAAAATAGAAAAACCAGGAAGGTGAACACCATAAAGGGAAGATGAAAGAGCTATCGCTTTGGGGCTCCAGCACCGTTTTAAAAATGAAGAAAACAAAAAAATTACAAAAGATAGTCAATAAATAAATATTTCAGAAAGTACTTCAGAGGCTATCTCTCAGTCTAAGACCCCTGTACCAGGTTCACAATAAGCAGAAGACATAACTTTTCATTTCTGAGAATGACAAATGAAGAAGGATGAAACCATAAATGATTTTCCCCAACCCTGCCTGAAGACCTGGCTCCAGCATCTCAGCATCCACAGCCTGGATCTGATAGCACAGGAGCTGAAGAGAGTCATGTGGGTCTCAGCTGTCAATATGTGCTCCCACCACGCAGCCGGGGCTGTTCGAATGGACAGATTTTCCCTGGGATCATGCCTAACTCAGTCGTTAGTCACTCACCTTCATGGCTTATCTGTTTTAATTTGTTTATCTTGTTTGGTCATTAGTTTTGTGTAGATTTTATATTCATTATTCTGTATCACATCTCTGACATTTCAGTTTAGGAGGTGATTGTTTACCATATACATTGATTCTCCCAGGCCCTCAAATATTCCACAATCGATGCTAACAAGATAGCAACTACGAATAGTCATTATTTGGCTATTTTGGGACAGAGTCTCCGTCTCATTTTAATGCATTCTTATGTTTCCCATCTCCTGGGGACACTCACATATTCCTTTTGAACCTTTACTCTTTAATGCTGCCCAGACAGAGCCTTTGTACCTCTTTGGAATGAATAAACACAGACTATCTCGGGTGATTTAAATCTCTCTCTCTCATGTGCCTTTAAAAATGCACACTGTGCTTTTATCAACCTCATATTTTGAACTTTCAAGAGAAAATCCTGCAACTGGCATCGGTTCTCTTATCAGCCTGTATTATAGATGAGGGGACCAAGGCAGGACAGGCTTGTCTTCTAGGCTGCTAACAAGTCACAGACCCAGAAGGAATGTATTATGGATGCTGTAGTTCGTTTGTCTGGCCTGTTCGGTGTTGTCATTGGTAGTGTTCACTGCCAGTTTATCTACTCACTGCACCTGGACTTTCCATGTGGCTCTTAATTGGGACTCAGCAGGGCACCAGTGACTCCCAAAGCCCAGGTAAACACATGGATGTAAAGTTTCCTGGGAGTTTGCTAAGCGTTAATGCAACCCTCACTCTAGTTGTACAAGGAAAAAAGCCCATATAGTGGAAAAACTGGTGTGCCCAGTATCCTTCTTTTTTTTTTTAATTAAATTGACAATTTTTGTTTTGTTGTTATTTGTTTTTTCCCCACAACAGTTACCTCTCATATCACTGCTGTTACTGGATGGTTCATAAATCTAAAGGAGGCCCCTGGGGATATGCAGGTGTGTTTCGTTAAGAGACAAAGCATGTGCACAGTATTTCCCCCCTACTCCACATACTTGTGAATTTATATGATAAAATAATACATGATATAATGTAGTCTCATATGAAAACAGACAGCTAGCTTTTGATGCCCATAATTTCATTAGTAGAACTGAAGTATATTCTACTGCATGCTAATCCCCAAAGATTTTACCTATTTGTGTCAAACAGCTAAGACACATTGACAAAGCAATAAATGAAAAATGAGGCTGACTTTTGCAAGACTGTCTAAGTAATCAAGTTCTCCCAACCAAGTGCCAGACATAGCCATACAAGACCTCTTCTGTTGCATTATACACCCACTTTTGCTTCACAGAATCATAAGATAAAGGAAGAATAGGGAAAATGATGTCTTTCTCCTTGGTATGTGGGTAAGTTCCTACACTTCTGGTTGAAGATTCAAAGCACAAATGAACCATCCATCCACAGCCAAGTCATCATTTGCAATATTTTTCTATCATTTCTTTCACAACTAAAATGCAAAAATAGTTTCAAGGAAATGATAAAGCCCAATGTACAATACAACTCAGTGCATTAGAATTGGGATTAACTCTATTAGTTATCCAGTCCAGGAAACAGAATATTCAACCTTTAAATAAATACACAATAAAAATAGCACACTCTTACTATAGGGTTACTGGGCTGTAGCAGTAAATGAACTGAATAAAATTTTATGGCTTCTTAACATGCTGAGGTTTTTGCAGTGTCTTCCATCTTGTAGCTTAACAACATTTTGCAGTCTGCTATCAGTGAAACTAATAGTGCAGATGAAAATTTTATGAAAAATGGGAAATCTACATTGGTTTTATATTATGTCAGTGAAATGAATAAAGATCATATTTTGGCATTAGCAGCTAATGGTGAGAAAAGAAGTAGGGGCTGGTTGCTCCCTTTTTGGCCCTGGAATTGATGTTTTTTAAAGAGTCGGCTGTAATTATGATATTTGAATGTCATTATCATTAAACTGATGAATTATTTAGAAAGAAGGTGAATAAGGCAAAGAGTTCTTCAGTGTGTTCATGCATTTAGTTGTATTCTGCCAGGCGAGGTGCCTTTTCAGAGGGCAGTATTAATCACATGGATGATGCAGATATGCTGTGTTATTATTTCTCTCAGCAAGGTCAAAGTTTTCCACTACAGAACATTTGAGGGGTAGAAATGGAGAGAAAAGGGAAGAGGAATTACAAAATAATGAATCCTACTGCAAATGTTGATAGAAAAAAATCCCTACTCTTTGAAATGGATTGGTTTATATCTTCTGTTTGAGTTCTAATAATGACCTCTTTATCAACCTTCTCACTTCTCACCTTGATTGGCTTCAAAGAAGGGTTTTGATAAGATGGGAAAATAATTTGAAAAGACCATACTATTAAAAGAACATTCAGCTTGAGATATAAGTAACTTTCTATGCAAACCTTTTCCTTGGTCGAAATAGTAAATTAATAACAAGCAACCTTTATTTTTTCATCTCTCTTGCTCTCTCTACTACCTCTCCAAACAAATGTTTCTGGTTGTGTTCAGTAGTTTTCCTTTCAAAGTATGAAATAAATTTGTCTCTGGACTGATTCAAAAAACTGTTTCAATTGCTCAACTCATAATGGTGTACGTATACTTTCTGGCAACTTGCCATTTTGAATCTTTCCCATCAACTCGACTGGTACTTGATGAGTATTAAAGGTACATAAATTTGTGTAGTAATCAGATGGAATAGACAGATGTTCATTTTGAAGTATTATAATTACTGGAATATTGTATATAAAATTCATTCTACATAGTATACAAATAAAATATTGCATCCTGCATTTTTTTTGCCTTTTCATATTCTAAAAACTTCTGTCCAGAACCATTTTTTAATGATCTTGCTTCACCACTGAAATTGTTGGTTTTCTGAAGAACTTGTAGACTGTCATTGTTTGAGGGACCACCTTCCCTGATTTTTGTCTTCTTTCCCTTATCAGGAGGGGGATATAATTTTAATTTTTTTAGATAGGGTCTGGCTTTGTAGTTCAGGCTGGCTCAGAGCTCACGGTGTAGACACGGTGAGCTTGGAACTCATAGAAATCCTCCTACCTTTCTCCCAAGTGCTAGGATTAGAGGTGTGAGCCACCGTGCTCAGCGCTGTGGTACGTGGTACCACAGCTGGTGGACGTGAGTCACCACACCCAACACTACTATATGTGGTTACTGAAGATCGCTGAACTACAGACCTTGCACTTGCAAGGCATGGGCTGGAACCACTGAGCTAAATCCTCAGCTCTGGATGTAATTTTGAATGTGAATTCTACATGCATGGAGTTGATTTCGAGTGTATAATTTTAGAGGAAATGCTAAAATTCACCTTTCAGCCTTTCTCTGTTGAGTATGGTTATTCAGAGAAGGTTCAAGAATACATAATTAACTCAGCTAAAAAACAACATCCACTAGTGAAGTTCTCTTTTTCATTATAGACTGAAGGAAATGCACGTATACTTATGAAACAACATCCGAATAAACATGAAGTCAGTGTATGACATTGAGAACAGAAATACATTCTATCATTGATTTCTTGTAGATTTTTATTCATATATTTTACTTTTAAATATCTTGGTAAATGAATTTTCCATTCTTGACAAAGTATTCAAAAGTACAATTATTAATTGTTTAGATAACAAATTGATATTTACAAAACATATCCTTAACTTCCATCACTTTTGTAGTTGCTAAATACTAGCTTTCTCAACTTAACAATTTCTTTTCTCTGGAGTACTTGAAACAACTTATGTGTTCCAATAAACACAGACATAAGCATGCACACATATAGATACATATATAACACTCTCACAAGTCAATATTAAACTCAGGCCAGTCAATTCAGTAATTTATTCACATAATATTCAGTAATATTTACATTGAAAGAGAGAGATTCTATTTTCTCCAACAGTATTTACATTTCATACTGTTTAACTTGAAAGAAAGAATGAGAATCCACC
This sequence comes from Petromus typicus, assembly GCA_004026965.1. Taxonomy (NCBI): domain Eukaryota; kingdom Metazoa; phylum Chordata; class Mammalia; order Rodentia; family Petromuridae; genus Petromus; species Petromus typicus. The sequence goes on from PVIR01000318.1 coordinate 55,812, forward strand.
ACTTATTTCACTCACGTGTGAATTTTTAAGCACTGGAGTTTACATAAATTAACAAATGATTAGACTTGACTGAGAGTAAAAGCTGAATATTAAAAGAGTGATAATATTTTATTCCTTATTACTGAACATGAATTGCTGTTCAGATCTTTAACTCTTGTTTATGGATGTTACTTTTCTGTCTTGATTTTATATTAATGAATACAATTAGAGAATGTATGTCACTCAATTTTGATTTTAGTTATTACCTAATGCTAGTTAACCTGCCTCTTAGATCAAAACACAATCTCATACTAAAATCTGAATTATTTGCTTAATCATTTAGTATGTGAGAACCAGACATACAAGAGGAGATCAAAATGTACAGTGAATATTTAATTTAAAAGTTATTACAGTTAAAGTCACGCTGTTGCTAATCTCTTTCAAATTTGAACACACTTTTAACACAATTATCCCAACATTTTTGCTAGTTTCTGTAACAGTTTCAAAAAAGTGTTTTCATATCTTTTATAAGGTGAATGCTGCTGCACAGGTCACCATGAGAAAATATATTAGAAATATAACATTGTGTCCACAAACACTTTATTCACTAGGTCTAACATTCTGAAACTTCTGGCTCTTTCAAAATTTAAAATGATCATGCAGTGCAAACATTTTGAAAAAATTCAGGATATAGAGCTAGCTATGACAGTGCAACTAAAGACATGAACTACTTCAGAAAGCAGCAAGAATGCAAGGGTATGGGCTAGAGATTTAGTTCAGTGGTTCTGGCACTTGCCTTATAAGAGCAAGGGCCCAGTTTCAATCCCTGGGAACAACATACAACAATGCTGGGTGTGGAGACTCACACCCACCAGCAATCAAAACCACATACCACAATGTCAGACATAGTGGTTCACACTTGTAATCCCAGCGCTTGGGAGGCAGAGTCAGGAGAATTGCTGAGTTTGAAGCTAATTCAGGATCAGCATGATCCTGAAGTTCTACAAGGCAAGACCCTGTATTAAAAGAGAGAGAGAGAGAGAGAGAGAGAGAGAGAGAGAGAGAGAGAGAGAGAGAGAAAGAAAGAAAGAAAGAAAGAAAGAAAGAAAGAAAGAAAGAAAGAAAGAAAGAAAGAAAGAAAGAAAGAAAGAAAGGAAGGAAGGAAGGAAGGAAGGAAGGAAGGAAGGAAGGAAGAAAGAAAGAGAAAAGAAAGAAAGAAAGAAAGAAAGAAAGAAAGAAAGAAAGAAAGAAAGAAAGAAAGAAAGAAAGAAAGAAAAAGAAAACAGAGAATTGACTTTTCTAACTGGAGAAGAATAAAATAAAATCCGAAATTTTTATTTTCTCCTTACAAAGCTGAATGTGGAGTGAAATAGAAATCGAGTCTTTTCTTTTGGAGCATTTCAGCATCACAGTTAGAAAAAAAAAAAAAGTACTTCTTTAGGATTCTATGGATCAATATTTACACAATTTCCATGAAGTGGTTAGACCTGAGAGGACATGGCGAACACGTCAAATGTGGCTGAAATTTACCTCAGGACAAATGTTGCAGGCAGTAAATTGTCCGTGGGCTTCAGTCGAGCAACTCAATACTCAATCTGCTCAAAGCCCAAGGAAATAAAAATCGCATCAGGAATTCCAGTTTGAAAGAATATTTTCTTTTTAATTTCTGACGTACAGTGGCAGGCCATCTGACATCGTGTCACATCAGCTTAACTCCCTGGCTGCAACAGACCTGTGGTGCCATATCAGTGGGGGAAATGTACAAAGAGGTTCTTGTCCTCAATCAGATTTCCCTGGTATCAGTCCGGACAGCAAGCAGTCAATCCCGATTGAGCAGGCAGATGGAGACAGAGCAGATTAATAAGTGGATCCTCTTTATCTGAAGAGCTGGCAGGCCTCATGGTTCGCCAGGCACCTGAGTTACATTTTTAAATAGGTTAGCACAGAGAGCGTTTACAAAGGGGAAATGGAGTTAGCAGGAAGATTGGCACCAGCGGGGAGCACAATGTGGGAGGCGGAGCTCAAGGTGTGCTTTGATAGAGCTGAGGATTTGGGACAGTGGAAGACGGAAAACGAAGAGCCGCTCTCCCTGCTTTATCATCTTGTTTGAAGAAACTGAATAAACCATGAAAAGCACAGGAAATATGTCTGGTTAATGTCTTTCAACTTGGCTGGGCGTTTCTGTTTCAAAAACCGTCCAGCGTCATCATCTCTACACAATCTTTAGACGAAGCTCAAAATTCAGGAACTTTGTCTTGTATCTTATTTGGCACAGATGTACCAAAAGCTACCCAGAAGTAAAAGATACTGATCTACCACACACACACACACACACACACACACACACACACACACACACAAAAAAAAAAAAAAAAAAAAAAAAAAAAACAATATTGGTAACTTTAAATTGTGAAATAGCAACACCTCAGTGTGCATGTGAGTGTGTGTGTATATGAGTGTGTGTGAAATTTAGTTGCATGAAGTGAGACAGAAAAACTTACAATTTTAAACTGAGGAAATGTATCAGCAAATACATAGACAACATACAAACTAACAATACCATACATTTTATTTTAATTGCCAGTGCCCTGAATTTTACATTAATTAATTCATCAATTCATTCGCTCGTGAATTCATTTATTTGGCTTTGGAGTACTGATGATTGTATTGAGGATCTTTGCAATGAAGTATATCCTCAGCCATTATTTTAAAAATATTTATTAATTTCATAATGTCTGTCTATTGACAATGCCACTTAGTTAAATTTGAAGTTTTGTATTGTGTCAGTAATGATTTATAAGGATTTTTTTAAAATTCCTTGAAAACAGGCTTTGTAAACTGTCATTAATAATGTGCTCAACAGTTTATACTTTGAATATTAACCCAGTTCTGTTAGGTATATTTTGATTTTTTAAAAGGACATAACCTTTTATTACTATTTCCAGGGTATGACTCTTCAGGGATAGTTTTAGAGAGACTTGAGATAAAGACTTACCCAGAATAGCAGGGTGACTTCTTTAAAATGTCCTCTTTCCAAAGATTCACCATGATTTTCTAATGAAGTCCAAGGAACGGAAGCAATAATTAGATATTTAATTACTAGTTTGTATGTAAGTGAATCATGTATAATTAGAAATAATAAAATGTCCAAGTTCTTGGAATTGGACTACTCTTCTTCCTCCTTTGTATGTCTTGGTGGCAGAGGAGAATTCATAGGACAGTGCCACATTACCCGGATTGAGGGAGGCAAGATCAAATGATTCCCACTCACAGGTTTGCCTCAACCCTTGGTGGGACAGCTGGAAGTCAAACTTCATTTGCTTGTTTTGTTTCTAAGGGTATACAAAAAAGACATTTGGAAAGAATACTTTGGGAACTCTAGGGAGAATAGTGTATCGATTGAGATGAAGTGTACAAGGCTAAAGGAGCACGCTTCTCTTAAAAGGAAACTCAGGAAAATTAAGTAGCAAGGGAGCAATATAGTAACAATAAATGCTTAATTTGGAAAGGTTTTTAAAGTCTCCCAGAATTCTTGAATTCTCTGATCTCAGTGTCATAGATTTAGCATGAGATTAAGTGATTATTTAATATGACAGTACAGTGTGGTGAGAGTTTCCTCAATAATATGTGCAAACCACGTATTCCCCTTGGAGGTTGAAGGTGTAAATGTCATCATTTCATGTATAAGTTAGATTGAAATAAAGAACTAAAATGACAGAATTCTGTACTTTCAAAACCCTTGAGAAGCCAATGAAAACTGAGCAAGTGGATCCAGTCTAGATGTGAATAGTCAAACCCAGAAAGGTGACAGTGACCATTGGACACTAACAGTTTTTCTGGAGCAGACATGTTGGTTAAGACAAGTATGATAGATCTGGGATGAGAGCCAGCAGTAGAGGAGATTCTCAGGTTGGTTCTCAGATGGGTGGCAGGACCACCAGACAGGGGCGTGACACTCACTGATATCCTTCTCAGATTGAAAATACTGTGTAAGTAGCTTTACCAATCTTCAATTTTCTGCATGCTTAGTAGAAAATCACTGCAATATTTTGGGTTCTTATTATCTGCTGCTTTATCCACGCTCACTCAGCAGCATAGTTGTAAAAACAAACATTAGCCATGTAATTCTATGAAGAGACAAACAAGTTGATCAATGGCTAAACCATCTCTATCTCCTATAGACAAATAAAGGATGGATTACATCTTATCCTTCTAGCATGGTTACAGTTAGATATACTAACAAACATAATAGTACAGGTTTTCACAGAACTCGACAAAAATAAAATAAACTTTAGGAGTTTTAAGATCCCACTACTGTGATTTAACACCCTTCAATTTCTGTAGTCTTAAATATATAATGCTGTTTATGGTTGGCAAAAGTGAGCTATAGGACAACTGTAGAACAATGAATAAGGCACTTTCTCTGTCAACAAGGAATTCAGATTTTAAACTTATGGTAATTACAATGTATGAATGATTGTCTTCCTCATCTCATAGATAATCTAAAGAAACAAATATCAAGAATATATTTGAATAATTTCCTATAATAGGGAAAATACCTTTCAAACTGTGACAATGACTTTGGGTGTGTTTATATAGAGAGCTACATTGTGGAGCTACACTAAAATTTTATTTAACATTTTGCCTTCTATTGCATTTAAAGAAGATTTTCAATGCTCTTAACATACTCAAATGCTACAAAGTGACGTTTTAGTCAGTGAGAAACTACATGTGTGGTCCTATTCTTCCAGGGTTATCATGTAACTTTGTGTAGCTTTTCTCTTTAGCTACATGAATGTCTACAAAGACTGTTCCACTTTAAACATTTGCAATAGCCTACAAGATATATGTAATTATATTTTGGTAGGTATACTATACAGATATACCAGTGTGTGTATACATCTACATGCATAAACTATAGTGCAAATGCTTGTATTTGTATGGTTATACTACATATAGTATCTATATGTAGTCTTTATGTTTAAATCACACAAATATGCACACCTACACAATATAGTGTAAGTGTAGATTGTATCATCTAAATTTGTGGCTCTAGGATGTTGGCAAAATAACAAAAAAATGTAGAGCGACTCATTTCTCAGAATGTGTCCCACTATTAAGAGATACATGACTATAAATACTGCTTTATTAAACAGTATATTATTTTCTCACACTTTTTCTTTACATTCAGTTAGTGTAAGAGGGACTACAATGTTGAGATAATTAGGGATTTGTTATCATTTATTTCAATGGAGATATAGTTATATCTTTTGAAATATTTTTGGCTTTCTTTAATTCCTCTAATTATATTCCATGCCCCAGTAAAAACTGAACAGCTATTCCTAAAGAAGCAAAGGAGAACATTCTGGGGCAGCTTTCACAGAGAGTTTGAAAATCACCAAGTGTGATTTACTTTATGCTTTATATTTACTCTGGAACTTAAAAAGTTTAGCTAGTATTTTCTTTTGTATTTAACCTGAGCCAAGTTCTAGCTCCTCATTGATATACTGATTTTTTCTCCTTACTACTGTAATAAAGTTTACCTTAGAACAATACTTACAATTTTTTCTGTACTTTCTATACATGTTGAATTAAAAAAAATCACTTAAGCTTGTATCAGGCTTCAGCTTTGGTGCTACCCTTTCTATAGCAATACCCAATAGGGGCCTTTACTGAATCTGATAGCTGCAATGTCTAAATATGGCTTTAGAGCTGATTTTCAAACTGCTCTGTTTCAAGGAAATATATGCATGGCATATGAGAAATTCTTGATACATATGAAATCTCAGAACATTTTCTAGAACAATTTACAAATCCACTGTTTTGCTCATCTGAAGGTAATATGACATCAACTTCCTTTTGCAAAACCTTTGACTTTCTTCCCTCTCATTCATACCTTCACCATCTGTTCACCTAATCCTTATTTCATCATTGTGAGTCTAATGACTGAAACATCTTTATCCTAGGAAGAGTTGTGATCATTCACTAATTGTACATGAGTATATATTTGTATTAAGGGAGTATAATGTCAATGTATATAAATACATAATATATATGACTACATATAGAAAGATATATATGCACACAATTTATATAGTCTTAAAGAACACAATCATGAATAATAATATTCTTCAAAAAAAGATTTCTTTGCAACTAGTATTTATCAGACTTTTAGACTGTATTTACTCTGATTTGCCCAACTGTGATGGTGTCTTTATTTCTTTAAATCTGTAGATTGTATTATAATCATTTGATATATTCCATAAATGAAAATATAATACATAGACAGATACTTTCTTAAGTATTTATAAACTTCTAAGAACAGATTGACACTTGCATTTCATGCTGTTATTAAAAGTGTACTAAACATCATAAATATCTATTTATTAACAATTGTTAAATATTAGAGATATGACTCAGGTAGCTTTCAGGCAGGCTACTGCCACAAATAGCTTTCAAATTACATTTTCTATTTATCCATTCCTTAGTTAAGTCATTACCTTTACAACCCATAGAATACCCACCAAGAAGTAGTAGATTTGTTTACAAAAGATAGTTAAAAGTATAATTGGGAAAGAAGTGTGTATCTGGGGACCAAGAAGAAAAAGATCTGAATATAGTTGGATTAATCTCCCAGATGGCAACTGAGATATGAAAGCACTGCTGAAATGATTGCCTCTCTTATATCTTTAGTTACAGACTGTGGTAGTTCCCCTATCTCACTAACTATTGGTTTTCACTTTCTTTCCCTTGTTTTTCTTTAGTTTTCCTTGATAAATGATTCTATTATCCCCAACTTGGTCTATAGAATGTCCAACATTAAATGTTCATTTGTTTAAACTAACAGACTGTGGTCAGCTGATTCCCAATGGGGAAGAGGAAGCCAAAACAGATCTAAAATGGCATCATTTAAGAATACAATCAATTTATTATCTTTTTCATAAAGTTCACATATGCATGCATTAATCATCATGGTGTGGCACTGGGCAAGAAGTTCTTACCTAAGCAAGTTCCCCTTTCCAATATAGCTTTAGTGCTTAATGGCCTTTGCAGCTTAGATTTTATTGTATGCTCGTTCATCTGTTGTTTTATGAGCCAGTCGGTGTCTTTGTAATGAACTGATTAGCAACTGGTTTTGCAGCAAAACTCGTAGACAAACCGACACTCCATCCACATCTAGGTGAGGATTTTGGCCTATTAGAGTCTCCTCTTCTTTAGTATGTCAGCACCGGAAGTGGAGAGGTTTCTGGAAGAACGTGACTCGGTTTTTTAATATATGAAACAACTGGCACATTCTGAAAGATGATTAAAGAAAATATTTAGGGAAAGTTCTGGTATCCATCCATCTTCACATATGTGAAGGATAACCTATGATAAAATGAAAATGAATAATACCACTGTACATCATTATTTTTCACAGAAAAAGACAATAGTTTTATAGAAAAACAATAAAAATTATGATAAAAAAGAAGTTTTTTGGAAGTCAACCATATAAGAAATGACATGATGATGAGGTGAAGTTTCAGTGACTGGGATGATTCTGGAAGTGTCTGTGTGAAGATCTGTTGGAGATTCCAGGGAGTCACATGCTTGGCTAGACCATCTTCCCAGTCTGTATCTTCCAATCTTAGCATTGCCTGACACTCAATACTCTACCAATCTGGTGGAACAATCAGTTTGGCTATTTCTCTTTTCTTTCTTCTCTGTCACCTCCTTTATTTCCTCCTTTAATTTCTTTTATTGCATTTGTTTTTATTGAGTTCTATATTTACACCAACACAAGTATTTAAAAACAATGGTTATTTACCTTCTTAGAAATAAATTACACACAAATGCATACACACACACACACACACACACACACACACACACACACACCATCACTCTTGTGATGCAAAAAATAAAATTCAGAGCTAATTTGAGTATAAAAGGTGCATTTATAGTCATTTATGGTCAGCTCACTTTCCTGGTAATTGTGATTCCACTTTTCAAACTATTTAACTTCTATAATCAAAATATAGAGCAATTTTTAAAGTATTTTTTATGATATTATTTAGTTCATTAAAAATTTAAAATTTCTTAATTCATTTACTTAGAAGGAAATTTACACGTTTAAATGGTGTACATTTAATATATAAAGTCTAAATAAAACATGTTAAGATCATTTATAATTCATCCCACTTACACATACCAATTTTGGTTTTAAAGCCCACCTGGAGAAGATTGCAGAATTTCTTCAACATCAATTTAAACAAATGCTTGCTAAACAAAATCCTTATTTTCTGAATTTAATGTGATCTAAGTTTCATTGAATAAGCAAAATAATTGTTTTCTTATAAGGATTTTCCCATATTTTCAGATTACAATTACATCTGTTTTTAGCCCTCACTTTTCCATATAGAATTATAACTCTATCTCATTTTCAGCATTGTTTTATGCCACCTCTTTAAAGATTTATGTTGCTTGCTGCTGAAGTCTTGCTCCAGGTATTTCTGTATGAAATTGAGAAGACTTCTTTACATGTTAAGCCCTCCTAAGATTGATGCATAGCACAGTCTGTATTTTGAAAGTTGAGATAGAAGTTAAAGAGGAATTAGGCCTGTCATCATTAATAGAGCCTGAATCATAGCTAAGATTAGAAATCAGGAGCTCATACCACAAATAACAGTGAGAACAGCGACTTCATCACTCACCAGTCACCTAACAGGTTGCCCTCCAATATCATCTTTATTTTATGGCACTATATTTCTTACCTCTGAGGATCTTTGGGAAATGGATAGAATGATCAGCTGCACTGTGATGGATGAAACCATATTGATTGCTTGTTTTCTAAGACTGAGGACTTTGAATGCTAAACTCTACCCCGTGTGATACATAATTTTAAGGTGGCCCCATAGCCCCTCCCTGCTGGTGCTCATGCTCTTGAATACTCTCTTTGGAGCAGAGATGCAACCTGTGACTTTCTTTTAACAATAAGAATGTGTCAGAGGTGACTGAGTGTCACTCCTGGGATTGTATGGCTCTATACACACTATCTTGCTGGAACTTGCTCTTTTTCCTTTACTGGCCTAAAGAGATAAGCTGCTATGGAGAAGATTTCATGGTAGGGAGCAAAAGAACCTGGGATCACTTTCAGGTAACAGCTCACAAGAAGCTGTGCGACTGTCACACAGGCCCAAAGACATGAAATCAGTCAGCAACCAAAAGAAACTAGAAGAGGATTTTTCTTTTGATGAGCTTTAAGTGAAAACACAGCATGGCCAAAAGATACATTGGCCCAAACCTACTGAAATCTGAACAGAGAACTTGTAGAAATCCAGGCCAGGCTTCTGACAGAGACTGTGAATATAAGTATACATTGTGTTCAGCTATCAAGTTTATATCGTTTTCACATGATTTAGAAAATCAACACATCCTCTTTCTAGATGAGGAAAACCAAGGCTATTGACTACATTGAAGACATTTTCAAAAAAAAAAAAAAACTCGATAAAGAGAGAGTAACTCAGAACTCTTAGCTCTTGATGAGGAAGTTTTTGTCTTAATATAGGAAAAGTCACAAAATTAGATTTAAAGCAATTTTCTATAGACCTATTTTCCCCTCCTTTTTATTTCATACATTTAAAAAAGAAACTCTATTCAATTAGGAAATGTAGGAATGATGCTGAAATCTTAGCATAATTTCTGGCATTGTGAAGAAGATGTGGTTTCCTTATAAGTATTATAAAATGTTAGACTCCTACCATATACTGTATGTTAGCTTAATATTTAGAAGGCTGTTTTGAAAATTAGAAATGTACATATTTTAAGAATTGAGGAAAAATGAAAAAGAAACAGGAGAAATGGAACTGAAAAAGAAGAGAAGAAACAGAGTAAAAGAGAAAAGTTGGGCTTATGAGAATAATCTTTCTTAGAATATATAAAAGGCAACTATTTATAACACAAATAGACAAGCAGTTACATATTTTGAACTAACGTAAATATAGAACAACATGCATAAAACAAATGCTAATTCATTTATTTCATGCGTTAGACATTATCACATAATTAAACATTTAAAAAATCAAAATCAAATGACTCACCCTTGCAAATATTTGACCATGATATTTGCAACTACTGGTTCCATTTTACATTTTAGTTAACTTTGAAATGATTATGTAGCTAGCTCATATTACCCACCAGCCACTTTGACACTGTCTTAGAATTAATGCCTTTAGACTTTGGATACTGTTATAACAGCACCAAGATTGTCACTCCACCAAGATTAACTTTGCTTATTTTATACATAAAATAAAAAAGAAATACTCTCATTTAGCTTTAGTCATACAATATTAGATCAGTGATCTTCATGGCCTTTGGGACCAGAACTGAATATTTTAAATAGAAGTTAGGAGATGATTTCTCTGGGAAGAAACTATCCAGTCACTGACTCACAGCAACTAATCCAGCTCAGATTCCAGAGAGGCTCAGATTCAAGGTTTCCAGTCTAGGTGATCTGGGTCCTTCATACTCATCTTGGACAATCCAAATTTCTGCTTTGCCAAGTGTATTATTCCCCCTTATAAATATCTCTACTCCAAAATATTCTCACTCTTATCAATCAGCAGAAATCTTTCCCTATATTAAGTGTCTTCACTTGTATGTAGAAAACTGGTCAAGGATATTAATTTGAACCTCAGTAGAATGGAAAATCAGCTCAAAATGACAACTTTCAGCCATTCTTTCTGATCAACATTGATGACTAAATATTGAAAAATACAGTTTAATTTGGCAATTTCAAGGTCTACTTTAGGACTTGCTCTATAGTATTTCTCTAAAATTACAATAAAATATTCTACTTACATTCAGAATAAGTGCATTTTGTGGATAGTTCTGCACCTAACAGATAGAAATTAGATTTTAACTATTTTAATTTCTATAGTTTATTATAGTGTACTTTGAAGTACAAAATGTACAAAGTAAATACATGGTAAATCTAGTAATAAACGGATAAATACATTGATGAAATCAGTACTTGTCAAAGATTAAATGGATAATCAGTGAAATTTCAGTTGAAAACTAGTGGAAAAACACTTAGAACTAAACTGTTCAAAGGGATTCATTTGTTTTCCACTATGATTACATTGAAAAACATTATTGCAAACACTCAAACTTTCCAGTGCTAAATGTGGAAAATGACTCCCCAGGTAATGACAGTAAAAAGAATGTTGTAAGGAAATAGGACCACGTCCCTAGGAGGCCAATAAGGTTATGTTGCCTCAGCCTCATGATTCAGTGTTTGCCAGGGAGATCATTTAAGTAACAAATGCAAGAGAACAGCTGCAAGTTTGCATGGGGTGGAGGTAAATTTAGGTGTGAAAGAAAGCTAATTGCCTTAGCGTGTGCCAAACTTTTCAGGTGCTAACAAGATCCTGCTTGGGGACCCTGGGGGACCTGGAAAGGAATCTCGGAATGGAGCTCAACACAGCTATTGATGGCATCCTGATATCAGTCAAAATGATAAAAAAGCAGGAAACAAAATTTTAGCAAAGACCTTGATTGAAGTGAAGGATATAAAGAAAAATTTATTTGTTGAGTATCAGCCTGTAGGTAAAAAGTAAACTTTATTTACAAGAAAAATGAACATTGTATCTAAATGAAATGTTTTGACAGAGTTGGTTTTAAAATTTTTGTCTCTGGAATTCTATTCATGTGTAAAGAGCAATTAATATGTTGGCCTGTTTTTTATGATATTTTGGACCAAGACGCTTCTAATTTCAAAAATAAAGGAAATTTTTTAGTTATCGCGACCTTGAATGCAAAAATTCAAATGTGTGTGTGTGTGTGTGTGTGTGTGTGTGTGTGTGTGTGTGTGTGTGTGTGTGTGTTTGTGGTGGCGTTAAGTTTCAATAGGAATCAGATGAAAACTCCCTACAGCTTCTTCCCACTTACCTATGTAAGAAAATTATCTGAATATAATTCTCTGGGATGACAAGGAAAAGTCCAAGTGATGATATCCATTATTTTTGCAATCTGTTAGACCTTCAATGGAAAAAATTAAATTTGTACTGAAAGTGGTAAATAATAACTTGGGAGTATCAGACACCTGTTCTTATTGGTTGATAATCCTTATCCTCATAGGAGACACTCCTGCCTGTACTAAAGGTTTGCAGGGAAGACCGATGATATGAGCCATATATATATATGAGCCATATATATATATATATATATATATATATATATATGAGCCATATATATATATGAGCCATATATATATATATATATATATATATATATATATATATATGAGAGAGAGAGAGATCTTTACAAACTTAAAAAATCATTAGTCTACAGTCTTTCTTGGATTTGTGTGGGGGCAATTTTTAAGTTTGTAGAATATGTTACTCTTCAATTCACCTGTCTCCTGTACAAATGATAGAATTTTGTATCGGTTTTTGCTATCATTCTATTCATAGACCAAGTAAGTGTAAAGGGCAATTAAAAGACTGAAACAATTAAAAGCTGTACTTGAGCCTGAACATCTAGCACACAAAGCTGAAATGGATTGTCCTGGGATGGACAAAACTTTCTCAAGACTGTCCCTAAAGATTTTCACTCCTCTGACTCAAAGGAGAACACTCTTACGTGAACATTTCTTCTTTAGCCTCTGAAAGGTTTATTTTAAAAGGGATCCTTAAAACACTTTAAAATATAAAGTGTTTATATTTTATATATCTTCTATTTTGCTATTATATTACTTCTAAGAGAATCACCATGTATTTATTCAATACTGGGATTTAGCTGTATTACTTTTCCACATAGTTGTGGTGGGATGACACAGCATTGTGATTTTCAGTTCTGCCTTGTGGAAATGCATTGGCTTGAAAAACATTTTGGTTCCTCCTTGATACCCTGTAATAAAATAGGACTTGTAAGTTAACAAGAGCTTGCTCCGAAGGAGAACAAGAGTGATGCAGTTATGAGAGTCTTGTAATGGTGTGTAGCTTACCATGCAGTGTTTTAGAACATTTAGGCTTGTTTTCCATACTCATGAATTCTTACATCACCGAACAGACTACAGGCACTTCTTAACCTGAGTCTTTAGGAGATAGTTGTTGCCATTAAGTTCCTTACTGAGATTTTCAAGAAAAGTTTTTTTCACTAAATTTCACTTGTTCCAAACATTCAAAGCTTCTTGACACATATAGATTGAAATATCCTGTTCAACCATTATATATATATATATATATATATATATATATATATATATTCATATATAATGTACATATGCATACTATATATACATAATACATACATAAGCATAATATATATAGACCATCACATATATGTCACACAAATGTACACATACATTTACAAAGTATTTTGCTTTGTGAATACCCAAGGCTCAGAATAAGTATGACTGAATAATGTTCAGAGAAACAAAAATGGAGTCATTTAGGGAAATCCTACTATGTCCAAATCTATTTCTTCTATACAGTCAAATTTCTATGGAAGTTTTAGTTTAATAAATTGAGTTGATTAGTCCATTTTAAGTATACATTATGATCATATTCATCATTGAGAATTTATACCAGTGCATGATGTGTCTTGACTCTTATTTGCTCCCATTCCTCTGGGAAATATACATAAACTTTATTTTTTATTATTATTTTTGAGACAGATTCTCACTTTGTAGTTCAGGCTCATCTCACTTTGTAAATTCAGCCTCAAACTCACAGCAATTCCCCTGCCTCTCCCTCCTGAGGGCTAGGATTACAGGCGTGAGTCATTACACCTGACACTGTGGTATATGGTACTGACTCCTGACGGGCCAGAGTCACCATACCCAATATTGTTGTATGTGGTACTGGGGATTGAACTAGGAACCTTGCCCTACTAAGGCAGGAGACAGAACCACTAAGCTAAATCTCTGGCCTCAGAAGCTTTATTTCTGTTTCCCCTTTACCTTTGAACATTTTCTTCTTATTTCACAATAAGTATTATATGTTCTGTGCCTCGTTTACACCTTCAGTTTCTCACACTAGAGAGGAGATGAACAGCTGTCTCCTTATCCTCCATTTAACAGATCATCATATTTCAAACACAATTCTCAGAACACCCTTTACCTTCCTCTTTGCCAGCCTAAACAATACCACTTTTTAAACTTTTCTTGGGGGATCTATTTACCTTTTAATAACAGAGTACATACTTGAAGAATGCTGTCTTTCATAGTCCACAATTTATGCTTACTAATTTTAAGAAAAATGAAAAAAAATTGACATCTAACACCAAACAGACTATAGACACTTATTAATTTAGTCTTTAGGAGATAGTTGCTGTCATTAATTCTCTTGCTGATATTTGCAAGTAAAACACTATGTTTTGGTATTCTATTATAAAGGGGAAACAATTTTAGCAATATGGATACATATACAGGGAGACAGTATAATATATATTATATGTTAACATGCATATACTATATAAATGCATTGAGAAATGTATATTTGAGCTTCTTATTCCAGTCACGTCTTTAAATAGTCCCACTAGAGAATGAGAACTATAGCTGACATCTGATACAGCTGCCTTTATAGTCCATATTAATAGTCACAAATAAATACAACTTATGAAATTTCACATGGGTTGACTGTAGAAATTCATAATCCAACTGATTTATATTTTGACTGTTTTCTGTAACAAAACTTCAGTCTGATTCCCTTAAGGGACTAGCCTAACACAGAAATACAAAAGGTATTTATGCTTGGTTATTCTGATGAGATGCATTAGTGATTACCAGGATTTTTCCATGTACATGGCATTGGTGAACATAAAGCACATATTTGCTTCTTTAGAATAGGAGATGAATGTGAGGCAAAGCCAGAATTCTAGGCTTCCCAGTACAAATTTATGATCTGAAAGGGCCTATCTGAACTCTCTACAACTCAGGTGCAATATGGTAAAGTATTATTTTAACTTCCTAAAAGTAGTATGCTGAACTAGAAGAAATCTTGAAATTACTTAAAACTCTAAAACACATGACTCTAAGTGTCTCTGAGGAACATTGCTGACTCAGATCCTATCAACTCAACCGAGAGACATGCAGCTGGCATTTTACTATCAGATAGTCTTCCTGGCTGAAGTGAGGATTTCAATAATTGAATCCAATAATTTGTTCTTGGATGACTAAATCCAAACTTACACATGAAAATATCAAAAACAGGGAAACAAAGTAGAGAAGAAAAATAACTAGCATATTTTCCACTTGATTGTTGCACTCATTTTTGTAGTGTCAAAAACAATATCTAATTTACAGTATTTTATGTTTAAGCATCTGGCAGTTTGATTAATTTGATTAATTAATTTCTGAGAATTCTGTCAACTCTGCTGCACCATAACTCGAATGGAGAACAATGCAATGAAAAATAGTTTTAAAGATAATTAAGGATGTCATATTTGAGATCTGATATTATTATGTTCTTACTAGAAAAGAAAAAAAAGTGAAAATTAAAGATAGGAGAAAAAGACAAGCTAGATTTTAGAGTGAAACATATGTTGTAAAGATCTCTAACAGGTACATTATTTTAAAATGTCACATTTATGCATATATTCTGAAAATGCTCCGTAACTGATTTGCAACGGGTGGTTTGTGGGAGACTGCTTTTATAAATGTTAAGGTTGGTCTTTTACTCCTAGTTAAATATGAGATTTCTTGGCTCATTTGCATGCTAACTTCTACTTGGCACTGAAGTTTGGTCAGTCCAGCAGAAGCATGATGCCGAAAGTCTGCTGGAGAAATGGGTCAAATATTTGTGGCGAAAGTTTTCCTGTGGGAGGTGGGGAATCGATCCATTTGCTACACCACTGCTCTGCAATCTGCTGGCTGGACATCATTGCGCTGATATGTTGAAAACATCGCTCAACTGACGCCTTTCTGAGCAGATCGTCCCAGCTATCCAGCTGATGAGCTTACAGCCATCCCATATTTCCCTGACTGCTGCAGTTTCGCAAGCAAGAGCCCAGTGAGGTAATCACCTGACCTCAGCAAAACCATCCTATAAAGGGAATTTCGTTAACATTGTTGTCAGCACAGCTGGATGGCCTAACTGCTTTCCTTGGCAGATTTGAAGTCTGTAATTCCAGCAGCCTGCAATGGTATTCCTCAGCTCTTGCTGGCGTGTGGCTACATCTGGCTCATGCTTCTTTCTTCAGATGGTTAAGCAAACTGGCCATTTCTGAAAAATTCAGCAGCCTATACACATAAAAAAAAAAAAAAAAATTTGCTTGCAGCCTCTCTTGTGCCATGGGATTTCAGAATTGACCTGTCATTTCCGAGTTAGGGTAGAGGGTGGTGGAAAAGCTACATATGCTTTCAACTCATCCTGAGTGCATATTTACAGTTGTAAATGCTTGTTACGTCTCTATGTGCACTTCAATGAAGAATGCATAAATTGGCATATTTTACATGTACTCACACAGACTGTTGAGTATTCTGAGGCGAGATTTTCATCTAGGATAACAGTGTCTTTCTTAGAGATTTTTGTGTTATGAATGATCACATGTTTATTTTGAAATATCTTTCATTTCCTGACCCTGGAGTTGGAAAGGGCATGCATTCCTATGGAAGGTAGGAGGAGAAAGGCCATGGTCCCCAGGGAGTTTGGGCAAAAGCAAGGAATTTCTTGAATTTGCTTCTGTTGGAGATGGAAGAGGTGAAGAGGGATTAGAGGCTGACTGAGCAATGAAAACTTATGTAAATTTTGACATTAATATGTCTGTTCTCTCACTCTCTGTTTGTGCCCCGTTGCCATCCCGAGACCAATGATTTTCCCTTATTCAGTAACATCTGCAGGACAGACATGCTTTCCATGCCCACATCAACAAGAACTTCATGTCTCTACCAGACACAGTGCTCTAGTTTTAATTGTGTCTCACCTACATTTTATGGTTCCCTATCTCACTAATATCATGAACATAGGTAACTATCTAGCAAAAAATTCACAACTTAATCTTGGATAGATTTAAACAGAACCCTGGTAAAGGCTGAGATGGCTCAGGTGAAAGAAGTAATAGGTGGTACAATGAGCCTCTATGCTGTGAATATAGGAGCAGAAATTCAGAAAGAATATCTGGATGCTTATTACATCAGTGCAGAAGTATCTTTAAAATTAAATGCAGTGACAATGTCATTCCACAGAGTCCAGGTTCTGCAATTCAGAGGTACTTGAAAGAATTGAAAGAACTCCATTTTCTATCTAAGAAGTGGAGTTTCTCTTTTCTCCTAACAAGGTACTGTACCTTGAGATAAAAACAAAACAGAATGAGATGCATGACAAAGAGTCTTCCGGACAGCACGATGAGGTAGATGTGCAGGTGTTGCAGGATACTTCATTAATTCCCAGCTGGGGAGTGAATTTTTACCGCCTGTTTCCCTCCCTGGCATGGTCTTGCATCACAGGGTCCCCAACATAACTACATCCTCACTGAACCTGAAAGAGCCTTTGCATTGGAATGGCTTGCAGTTCAACCACAGCTGTCAGGATCCCTTTTTGGTACCTGAAAACCCAATAAGCCCACGTCCACTGCACAGTCCAGGACATCTCTACATCTCTCAAAGTAATACCCCTCAAAAGGGTATTCTTTAATTTTACAAAATGGGTTTCCAAGGTTGGAATGCCCATTATAATGCAACTGCTGACACACTGTTCATACAACTTCTGGTTGTTGACAGTAAATTAATTTTAAATTATTGTATGCAAACACAGCACTGGCTTAAGTCTCTAACCTGTTGTATCCCTGTGTGGAGTTCTTAAATCAAGTTAATTTGCACTCAGCTATCAATCCATTTTTGGTTACTTTCTTTCTGAAATGATTTCAAAGTACTTCTCTAGGAGATAGTTCTGGCCTGCTTGGAATCCTGACTGAGGCTGAAATTATTCCTTTACTATTGTATTTTTAATTCTTGTTATTAATTACTATGCCCATGGGTATTCAAATCCTGTGGTTTTTTTTAAAAAATTTTAAACTCTTGGTTTAAAGAGATAGATTTTTGTTGAATATTCAGTGTTCAGAGGTCATTCCATGGGAAACTGAATTTATCAACAAAACAATACAGGACCAAAAACTAAACAGCATTGCTCTCCTGGGTCTAAAAGTGAAATGGGGCAGGGGATTTAGCTCAGTGGTTCCGGCACCTGTCTTGCAAGTGCAAGGGCTCATGTTCAATTCCCTGGTAACCACATGCAATACTGGGTGTGGAGACCCACACCCAGCAGCAACCAGTACCACATACCACAGTGCCGGGCATGGTGGCTCATGCCTGTAATCCCAGCACTTGGGAGACAGAGGCAGGAGGATTGCTGTGATGTGAGTTTGAGGCTGAGCTCAGGGCCAGCCTGAACCACAAACTGAGACCCTGTCTCAAAAAAAAAAAAAAAAAAAAGTGAAATGCAAGAAAGATGTTATAAGTGGAGATAATACATATGCCTTCCTCCAACCCAAGGTCCTATCTCTACTATTGACAAAACATCTTCTGAGAGCTGATTTCTCTGCTGAGATTTAGACCTTTCCTCAGGTCATGGTCTGGGCTTGGTTGCATCAGTCTTTTTCTCTTTTTATCTTTCACATCTATTTGGATGGGGCATCACACCCTTATGAGGTACTAACATTTATCAATCTAGGAGTGTCCACACTGAAAATGATCACAAGTGATCTAAGGAACAGATTTATAATGATCAGTGTCTTATTTCAACTTATTCCTACTTACTCCTTGATTATTAACCAGGTTGACATCTTACCTTTAGCAATGGTGCTTTTTCTCTTTCTTATTTTTTTCAGGATGACTGACATACATTTGTTTCCATTTCATGCATACTGTATTCTTGCTCCAAGTTGCTGAATAGTTAAAACTATGGAGTTATACCAAAACTGTCTGATTAACCAGTCAGTACAAACCACACATTTGCCAGAAAATCTGGATCATTTTTTTTTTCTGAATGAGCTAATGATATGTGTTGAGATAAACTGAGACAAAATGAGATTAAAAAATGAAAAGACCTTGAGTTTTCTTTGAAAGACCTCATCTTCCTTCCTATTTTTATTTAATTGCTTGATTACACATGGATATATTCACTCCTATTTTGACATATTTGGGAACTATATGGAAAATGAAGACAAAATGGTGAATGTCATGAATACATGACCTTTCCCATTACTTGTCTATTGTCTGTATAACCTTGTAGAAAACCAGTAGCACAAGTCATTACTTATCACAATTATATAAAAAATTAGCTAACCAGAATGAATATTGAGTGGACACAGGGTGAAACGAGCAACATAAATTCATTTGAAAAAGCAAACAACTCACAAGTTGTATGTCAAAGATGCTTCCTAGACATAGGGTAGGAAGCCATTTTTAAAATTGCCTGAACAAATACTTTGGTTTACAGCTATGTAAACTGAATCTTAGAAAATGCAGGTGACTTATTCAAGGTTATTAAATGTGCCATGACAGAATCAGTTTCATTCTCCAGCAAGTAACAATTTAGAATTAATCGACATCATTGGAACACAGGAGAGAAACTGGAACAGTACCTTGGGGAACACAAGAATGTTCTAAACTGCCAAACAAAACGTAGATATAAGAATTCCAAGAGCTGCCACTGTTTACTGAGAAGCTATTCTGTATAAAGGACACTGCTTGATATTTTATAAAATGTTCTCTAATACGCCCTGCAATGGAGACATTATTCATCTCATTTTCCAATTGAAGAAGCACATTTGGCAAAGAGAAAGAAGTCAAAAATAAGATCCACACTGAGCTATGATCCTACAAAGTTAGAAATAAGATCTTCACTGAGCTACACTGAAGTGTAGTTCACACTCTTGTAGCTCAACCAAATTTTCTCCCTGGAATACTGAAAACTCCACTGGGCCCAAACTTGATCTGACCAAATAATTTCTCAAAATTAAGCGGGAGCTGTTTTTGAATAATATTACTTGTCATCAGAGTAGGCTACTTTCTCAGTTAGGACTGGATCAGAATCACTAACTGAGTCACATTTGACAACTGGTGCTTTAGGACTGGAATTCTTTCAGTGAAGCCTGTGTGATCAATTGGTTGAGAGATTGATAAAGATGGGGATATCAATAATGAGACTTGATTTTTTTTTCTTTCACTTTTATTTCTTCAAAACATTCAGAATGATCCTGGCAGGAAAATTTGAATAGTGATCCCCCAAGTCCTCAGAGGTATCTTGCCTTCCTGCACAGTGAGCGTTGATTTTTCAGTGTGTACTTACTTTTAACAACTGTTATGATTGGTCACACATCTGTTCTGATGAAAGTACTAATGCTTCAGCAGATGTTTCAAATTGGGGTCTAACTCCTGTGTATATGAAAAGCAAATCCAAACCACCTTTCAAAAGTGCAGCCCTATTCGACCATGTGTGTTTCTCTGAGAGCATCATGACTCAGTATCTTCATTAGTAAGTCCTTATTATATGTTAATCTAACACCAATGTTGTACAGAGCCCTGAAATTTTAAATTTTATTCAAGTAGTTTTTCATCTGTAAGTCTGCATTAAAAATAGAACAAAGAAGCCCTACAGAATGAGAAAATGATGCAGAGAGACTGAGCTAATGGACACATAAATTCTGTAATTTCTAACTGTGAATCAAAATTATTTTTATTTATATTTCTTCTGCATTTTGCTACTTGTATACATTTTATTTTCAGTTTTCTTATTATTAATGGGCACCTGCCATTTATAACCACAAACCGACCACTTTAGCCTTTCTGCTCCAACAACATGAAGTCCTTTCTATATCTGAAAAACCGATTATGCCTTGTTTCTGCAGAATCCTATATTTATACAGTTCATAACAATTTTATTTTGTGACTTCATTTAATTGTCAACTTCACAATATAAATGTAAATTTTTCATAGATGAAACATTTAATTTTCAAATTATGCTTGATTTTTAATTTATTACAGAAGAGGCAACACTTTAAATGTTTTCATGAGGAAATATTGGAAAAAGG
This sequence comes from Petromus typicus, assembly GCA_004026965.1. NCBI lineage: Eukaryota > Metazoa > Chordata > Mammalia > Rodentia > Petromuridae > Petromus > Petromus typicus. Next base: position 76,803 of record PVIR01000318.1, read on the forward strand.
AAAATCAACAAAGGCAATAGAAAAAAGTAATATCTAAAAATGAGAGAAGTACATATGTAGTTTTTATTATTCTTGGACTCCTAGTTTTTTAATGTGTAGTAAAGAGTGAGATCCATTTTGTAACTCAACCTGGAGACTTTGGATTGCAGACCCATTAAATATTGAAAGATATTTGAAAGATATTGAAAGTATCTTGAAAGATACTCATACTACTGCCAAGAAAATCTCTATGTGTGGATCATTGCATAAGTCAATAATATATATACTTAAATAAAATCCACATTCAAGTAGAATTCAATTGTTATTTAAGTTGGTAACATCTTGCTTCTTTATTACACAGTGATGAGCCAAAGCTAAGGAGTATGCTATCAGAGAAAATAGATGATGGTTAGCATAACTTTTCTTATTCTCTGGGTATTATAGAGTTGATAGAAAATTTTTGACGAAACTTTGGGCCAGTGGATGAATATTACATGATATTTTGTGCTCTATGCTTGTTGCTAGAGCCTTGGTTTTATTTACTAAGTCACTTTGCTAACTTTTTTGGTCCCAATGTATCATCTTTGCAAACAAATTAATGCCTATTAGTTCACCTATTTGCTTTCATATTATGAGAGAAAAATTCTGAAAAAAGACTGGTTAGCTGCTATAGTGTTTACAAAATGTGATCCACATCTGTTATTGATGGGGTCAAGCAAAGAATTTAGCTCTCCCTATAGCGACAGACATTTTCAGAAGAAAAATGAGAAAGAGTTACCAAATAGAAAAGTTGAGGCTGAGGAAAATTTACTTTTCCCCCAATTTTGTCTTTTATCTTTTCCTGTTTTATAATTCTTTAAGCAGTTAAAAGCTCTCTTATTTGAATATCCTCTTAAGATGTTGTGACTTAACACAACTTACAAACATTAGTTAATGCTGCCAAGCTATAGTTTAAGTCCGGATGAACCAAGATTTGTCACTTCCAGAATGGATTTTAAGCTCTCCATGGGAAGCCATAATTGAAACAAAGAGACTCCTATTTTAATAATCTATGAACATCTGTTGATCATCAAGCAGACATTTCCAAGAAATATGCCTTATAAATTAGTTGAGAAACATGTACTTAAAAAAAAAAAAAGATTTATCAACTGTGTTTTATTGCACACAGTTTTTTTTTTTCTTTAGTTTATTATCAGAAAACTATCTGCCAGTTTGCTCACTTGGTTTCACATTGTGCTAAATAAGATAAAAATTATAGTTTACTTTTTTATACAAATATCTTTATAATCCTCAAGAAGCATTCACTATGAATATATGTGATATGAAAGGGACTGGGAATGAACCTGAGATCTTTCTCAGCTACAGGCACCGGGCTTCATGATATGTGAATAATTTACTATCTTGTATTTTCAAGAAAGCAATCTGAATCTTCATCGTATGAGGGAGGGAAGAGTTAATGACCCCAGAGAACTTGCCTGAGTGAACCCAACTGTCAAGAGCCAGAGAGTATGTTGAAATCAGGGATGTTAAGCACTTGCTGTGGTCCCACAGGTCCTCTTTGCTCTTCCTCTGAAACTTTTCCACACCCTTGTCTAAGATGTGTAGTAGACTGGCCCACATCCACTCACATAAGAGATTCCCTGCCCTGTGCCTTCTATGTGGTGTAGTTAGTAGAACTCATAGCCAAAGATGAGAGACAGAGAGGCAGGAGAGGAAAACTGGTACTTATTACTTGGATCGTTTCTGGCAAGCTACGTTGGGGCTGTCTGATCTTTATTAACACCACATCACTGCTTTTTCCCAAGTTAGTCAGAGAAAATGCCACACTGTTCTGAAAGCTAATAGCTTCTTCTGCTTCTTGTTCTTCAAGCCTGTGGATATTGAAATTTCCTACTCTGCTCATCCCAGGCTCCTGCTTTGTTTGTGCTTTCTGTATGGCAGCCCATACCTTTGGAATTAGATTCTCTTGGATTGATCTTCAATGCAGATCGCCATCTTTGCTGGGACTGAAAGCTCAGATAAATGGGAATATCTTCCATGTGCACAAGTTACATTCATAAAAATGTAATTTGAAAGTAAATACTTTGTCCCCAATTCATAGAGCCATTATTTATTGCTAAACCTATGTATTTCCAGGTAAATAAAAGTTTAAAACTGTGACTTAGGAACACATAACAAAGAATGTCTGCTTTTCAAAACTGTGTTCCTCAGACAAGCATGCTGTGACTTCTAATCATGAAAAATTCATTCATTGTAGAAATTCAACCTTAATGTCATGAAGTTTATGTACAGAATGTTTTCAGTCAACAAAATATGTCAGAACAGAGAGGTTGGAGAAGATAGACAAGAGACTGGAGGTGCTAGTGAAAATAGAAATTGAGATGCACATTTTGAAGTGTCTACTTCAAATTTCAATAAATAAGTATGTCCACAAGACTACAATTATGTAGGAAAATCACCTGTCCTGCTATTAAATATTTGTGATCATAACTGCCTTGTAATAAAATCAAATTCTTCAAAATCTTGTTGAAAACAATTTTTGTTGTTTCAAAATAAAGACACTTTTAAGAACAAAATACATATCCCTCCTTGTGAAAGGAGAAAGTACAAAGGGAAACAGTTCCAAGAATAAGGTTATTTTTTCTTGTTTTTTATTTCTTATTTTCTTTTTATGATAAAAAGTTTTAAATAAAGGGACAAAAGCATTAAATGAAAACTATGAGAGTTTATTAGAAACAATTATTAGTTTCAAGGGTGTTTCAATTTTTTAAAGTGATTTTAAAATATGGAAATGGCAATTCTAATTAAATCATTGTGGAGTAAATATTTGGACATTCTCTTTTAGGATTTAAACAAAATCATATGTGGAGCACCTTCAAAATTGTTAAAGAAATATTTCTTTTTTTTTAGACTCCTGTTAAGAATGAGAAACATGTCTTTTATATTTCTTAGAAAGAGAATCACATACTTTAGAATATGTCGATCTGAAGTGGAGTACACTTTCTGTTCCTTACCAGTGGGGTGACCTTTGGAGCATTACATAATCTTAGTAAGTCCATCTCTTTGTATACAATGGGGATGCAACATTAATAACAGTCCTATAACCTGCAATGAGTGTTAGACTAATCACATCTGTGAAGTTCTCAGCACATAATCAATGTAAATAAGTGTTAGCCAGCATTGTTATCAATGGGTCCTTATCAGATGGCATTGACCATTTTTTTATGGTAGCATGTACCCTTTTCTACCAAATCTGTCCATTTTCCCCCATCATGACCAAAAGATATTGGGATGCCCAGTATGCTTCAGGCCTTCAGAATGGTGACCATCCAGGGTCCTCAGTGGCTTGAGGTTCTAACAATTTCTTCTCACTGACAACTTTTAAAAAATATATTTGGCTTCTTACTACTTTGCTATGTTAATATAAATAAAGAGTTAAACTTCCTAAAATTTCAAAGTGGTCTTTTGTGTTTCTTCATTTCTTTTTTTTTAAATTTGTCTAAGGTTATCAATTTCTTTAAACTACCAAGGAAAGCAAATAAATGTAAGATAAATATATAGAAGGTAAACATTAAAATAAAGGAAATGAGTGACATGGACCAGTGATGGCGAACCTTTCAGAGCTTTCAATGATGCAAACAGTTCACTGTGAAATATATGCCATATGTTCACCACTATTGGTGCAGACTATTCCAAGACTTAAAACTTCACCCAAGAAGGATGGGTGTGTGTGTGTGTGTGTGGGTGGGTGTACACACATACTAAAGACAATGACCCTTGAATAGCAGCTTACATAGAACTGATGGAGCCTATTAGCATTTAGGGGCTGTTAGGCTGTTGCTGAACACTCTTTGGGAAGCAGTCTTTTCCCTAGTTCACATGTTTCAATATTTTATGGCTCTGCAATCCAAATGGGAGACATTAGAGCTGAGAAGAGGTCAAGAGACACTGCAGCTGATCCTCGTCCTAGCATGATAACCACTCACCTCCCCCCTTTTGCAGTGGGACTGTATGTTCTGAGACACAGCAAATATCATACTACAAATTGGAGAGATTGCCAAAAAGGGCTAATACGGTGTCTATCCCATACTTTGCTGACTCTGAGAGGATTTTATTTGCTCCCTCCGTCTTAAGAGGCAGCTGTGTGGCTGTGATATTGGTCCATCCAACTTTGCAGCTGCCTGCAGGGCCTCCTGTGATGTAGACTAATGTCTCCAAAGTCAGAACCATAACAAGACAATCAGCAGAATACTTGTGGTCTTCGGGCTTATTCTGAGCTCTGTCTGGGACTTTACCATGTAAATGGATGCCTGGGACATGGTTCTGATAGCTTAATCCTATGTTGTAAGAAAGGCTGGTGTCCATGTAAGCTCTAGATATGCTTTCCTTTAGAACTGCTATAAAATCTGACCATTTCAACTTTTATTTCTCATTATCTGCCAGTGGAAACAAGGGAAAGGAGAGGAAAAAATAGTCTACTCTATATCCTTACTGAAATCCTGTTCAGAGGATTTGCTGTGACGGCATTCCAGCTTCAAATAAGACTGATTAAAATAAAATTACTCAGTCTCCTGACCCATAGCAAATTTCATGAGCTGCAATTTGTCTAGTAGTTGAGCTGTGAGTACAATCTGATTGGCTATAATTTAGGTTTATAGTTCCTTTTTTTCCCCTCAAACACAGTAGAATCCAGTGATCCTGAAATAAAGAATTAGAAGGGAAAATGAGAGATTTAGTGTAAGCTAAGAAAAGTGGAAGGACTTAAAAAAACAATAACAGTGCTTGGTTTCTTAAAAGCTCAAATTTTCACTCTTTCTAGAGCTTTTGCACAAAATGAATGTCCTTGCCTTTGCATTTGTGTATTTCATTTTAAACTTCCCAGATGATTTTATTCTGCTAAACTTCCCTTCTTTCTCTTCTTAGTAGTTTTTATTGTCTTTTGTTGTTGTTTCCACCTCTAATCTAGATCTGTGAGACATGAGAGATTTTCCAGCTCCAAAAATGCTGAAGATGCACAGTATCAGGAATATCCATCTATTCCATTTTTCTGGAAAATGCCTCTTTCTTCCAGATCATGACACTTTTATCTCTTTGCATCAGTACCCTTGATAGAAAATGTTTTCTTCAAATTCCTAGGAAGGCCCTGGAGCCCCCCTAGTTGGAAGACATCTTGGAGAGCATTGTGACATTATGTGTCATTATCTGGGCTATTAAGATATTGGAAGAAATCTCTTCAACTTCCACAAAGGGAAATCTACACCAAAGGAATGATAAATAATAGACAATAGACACCTGTTTATTTGCTCTTTACCAAAAAATACTAGAGAGATTAAATATGAGCAAGGCTCCTTTGGCTATATAATATTAGTGCTTGTGTTGTGTTAGGATGAAGCATGTTGGCCTAGGAGGTGATATGAAATCCAGGTAGGCATATGGATTTTTCAGTTCTGCATCTTTGTAAGTGATATAAGATGGGGAGATATTCCTTTTCTAGCTTGAGTTTGTTCCTGGGAAGTGTAAGACCAGAGCTTGCTTGCTGCCAATGATTGATGTGGTTCTTACTGACCAAAGGATGTTTATGTTACTCAGCCTATGAGCCCATGGTGGGTGGGTTTTTCCCAGAGGGGGTTAACAAAACCTTCCTGACTTCCTCCTTAGGAGTCGTTTTGAAATTTCTTCTGATATGTAGATGATTTCAAAAAGAAAACATCACTTTTATTTCACTGCTTTGGAAATATGTGGGAGCTAGAAGGTATTCAGTTAAGACTCATGAGAAGGTGACTGGCTAGGACAGCTCCTCACCGTGGCTCATGTGTCTGTGGGTGGGGCATTCCGTACTCTGTGCAATGGCTGGTACAACTCAGTACAAACTTGTTTTTATGTTTCTGTTTCTTTTTCTTTTCTTTCTTTTTTTTTTTTTTTTTTTTTTTTTTTTTTTTTTTTTTTTTTTTTTTTTTTTTTTTTTTTTTTTTTTTTTTTTTTTTTTTTTTTTTTTTTTTTTTTTTTTTTTTTTTTTTTTTTTGAGACAGGATCTCGCTTTATAGTTCAGGCTGGCCCTGCACTCAGCCTCAAATCACATCACAGCAATCCTCCTGCCTCTGCCTCCCAAGTGCTGGGATTATAGTCATGAGCCACCATGCCTGGCACTGTGATATGTGGTGTTGGTTGCTGCTGGGCGTGAGTCTCCACGCCCAGTATTGTATGTGGTTACTGGGGGATCGAACCTGGGCCCTTGCGCTTGCAAGACAGGCACCAGAACCACTGAGCTAACTCCCTGGCCCTGTTTTCATGTTTCTAAGACTTGTTAAGAAACCAAATTTTGGAGTTGCTCTCTCTGAGCAATGGGCTCAGCGATTCCTTCCTGCTCACCTTTGTTATCTAAATTAAAAGAAGTGTGTTACATCAGGAAAGAACAAGCCTGACTTCAGTAGAAACTAGGTGGGAAATTAGCTTGACAAGTTGCGCGTTATCTTGGACAAATTGCTTTGCATCTCTGAGGCTTAGTTTCCTTCTCTACAAAATGAGTATAATAAACTCTACCTTGCAAGAATGTTAGGGGATTAAATAAAATGAGGTATCTAAAACTCTTGATACCTAGTAGGATCTTACTAAGTGAACATGGTTCTGATAAAAACTTATATGAAAAGCACTTGGCAATTTTCTGCAGAAATCCTTTTCTCTAATTCACTTCTCATACATTGCTTAAGGCCACTCTAAAAAAAGAAAGATTTTTTATTGAACTACCAGTTCTTAGTCTAAAATATATAATCATAAAAGAGTTGAAAATGAGACTCAACTATTCTTATATTTTCAGGGTTGCTGTGGAGTAGTCTCATTAATTTGATAGTCAGAGAAATATGGAAAATGCTTCCAATTGCAAGCCATTTGTCATTTTATAGTTCAGATTTTTTCACAGGAGAGAAAGAACCCCATGTACCCATCAGGCATAGGTGGGATGGACAACTAAATTTGATAACCTGTTAACCATCCATATTTACTCTTTGTTTTATAGTTGAGAGGATTTAGGTCTACAGAGGTTGTGATATGCCCAAAGTCACAGTCCAACTTAAGAGAAGAGTAAAGACTCAGGCTGCAGTTGTGTAGCCTATTAGTAGCATTCTTATAAGAGGAAGCATACCGCACTTTGGTTAGTATCTCTTTATCGGGATATTCTATGTTATTAATGAAATGACTCAAAATAGTTAATGACTTCTACATAAACAATCATCTAGAAAATATTACTTTTCATTGCCTCAAGTGTATTTCAAGCACAGATTTCAAAGCAAATAGGTTTCATGTTTTTTATATACAAAATAGCGCCAACCAAGTTGCGCTGCTTCTACCATGATTGTTTTCTTTAGTCAACAGAAATTATTATGTAAAGTGAAAAAAAAGTTCTGACCATAGATTCCTTTACATAACCTAGCATTGGACAAGGATGTTTCTCTCTCTCTCTCTCTCTCTCTCTCTCTCTCTTTCCCTCTCTCTTTCTCTCTCGTCTCAAACCAGGAGAATTTAGAGTTTGTGGAAGACTCGACACCAGAGGGTGCCAAAGAGCTGCATAATGTATTTCTGGTCCTCTGTCTACCAAGTTTCTATGGTAATAAGGTCAGCTGGCACTGAGAGAAAGGGGTGAACATATTTGTTGCTGAGAGACATGTTCCTGGACCCAAAGCTTGTGTAGGTGTGTGCCTACCTGGAGCCACAGCACATGTTGCTGGGATGCAGCATGGCCACCCTCTTATTGTTGCTGACTTGACAGTTGGTTTGGTCAATCCCATTGATTGTGAGGAAGTCAACTGTTAAAAATAGAATCAATGGTGCTACCACGAGCTCACTAGCCATTTACAGGCGCTCATAAATACTGAACACGACTGCCCAGAGGCTGAGCTTCCAGGCTTCTCTTAGCTTTACTTTGAATTTGCTGCTTCTCGCTACATCAGCAGAAGAGAGAACTTGAAAGAGCTGAACGCAGCCCAAGCTGCTTGAGTCTCTCAATAAAGGAATTATTAATAAAACGTCAACTGCTGTGCATTAAGCTTCTTTTGAAAAACTTTCCTAAATTCATGAGACACCTAGTCTGGTGCTTCGGGGCTCCTCTGCATTCCTGATACCCACAGTTCTGTTTGTCAAGAAAAAAATAATATGTCCACCTGCAAGAGCAAGTCTGTCTCCTCGTAGAAACATACCTACCCAGGATTTAACATAGTTCTTGGCACCATGTGGAAAACTACCCTTAATAACGCAGCCTATTTTGAGTTTTAGGGGTTTGACTGGTGAATTCAGTTAGCATACTGGTGAGGAGTAGTCTATTTCTAATATTAAGAATATGGAAGATACACATATGCAGAGTTAGACACACTTGTGCATACACGTGCACACTAAGTTCAGTTCATACCTAATCAGAAGGAGTGTTTATGCTTGTATATGTGTAATGTACATACATAAGCATAAATAAAATACAAGTCTTCCTATATTTCCCCTATTTTAATGTAAATTATATTATACCAATATGTGTATATTTATACACACAGATATATAAACTACATGTGATTATTAACTGGTGTAAATCGAACACTACAATATAATTTTGGAGAAGTTTGGTCTCATTTATTCTCTTATTAATTTTCTAATAAACAGTTACTTAGTTTTTCATTCCTCATGGCATTCACATTTCTTTGATTTTATTCATAAAGTACAGTCTTCAAGATTCAGTCATTCATTTGCTTAGATGTGAATTTAGCAAATGGCTCCTGTAGTGGGTATAGGTTGAGGATATGTCTCAGGGTATAACAATGAATAAGCTGTAGCTACTGACCTCAGGCAGTTGACAGTGTACCTGTGGAAACAGACAAACTGTTATAGAGATAGTGACAAGCCCTAAAATAGAGACACATGTGGGATGTTACAGAGAGGAGGAAGGCTATAAACTCTTGATAGGCGAGGTCAGGTGAAACATCTTCTGGGAAGAAAAATCTTTTGAGCTGAAACTAAAAGATTAGTTGAAGCCAGTCAAGTGATTCATGCAATGCAGGAATATCTCTCATCAGGTGGTCATATGTGCATGAGTCCAAAGGTGGGAAGAATTTGATGTGAAGTGAAAATCCTCAGGAATGCAGGATGAAGAAAAAAAATGTGATAGGATCGGCAGGAGTGAGACTGGAGACACACAAAGAGAATTGTCCACCAGTTTTGGATTTTACGCTGTTGGAAATAGGGAGCCACTGGTGTACTTCAGAGAGAAATCTGCATGGCTACAGATGCATTTTATATAGACCACACAAGGGGTCCCGATTGGAAGAGTACCAGGAAGCAGGCATAGAAGTTAAGCTTCTGCTACAATTCACGCAAACTGTGACAAAACACTGACCATATGTAGAGCAGTGATGATGATGAGCAAGAGCTACGAACAACACTCTGCTTTCTGTGAACGCTGGCAGTGGCAGATGTGGTGAGTCAATGGTGAAGCCAAGACCCAGACCTGCCCAATCACTGGGTGAATTTTGGTGCTAATGCCTTGCAAAGATGGCACCACAAGTCTTCCAGGAGACTGAGTTTTTGAATGAGATTTTCTTTTCTGCATGATACAGTTAATTTTTGAATTTTGTGCTCAACTAAGTCACAGCATTGAACATCTATCACATGACATTTATGCTGTTCTAACACCAGGCAAAATTAGCACCATTTGCTATAATTGTTTAAGACTAAATAAGTCATGTCTCCACGTTAACAGGCCAACAAAGATGAACCCTCTGCTGTGTGCTCCTCAATTGCATGATTTTAGAACTGATGTATCATAATTGTCAGTGGCTATCTGATTAAGCTTAGGGCTTGAGCTCACAATGTGTAGGTACAGGTTGTGAGAGAGAGGGGGAGAGGAAGGAGGGAGGGAGGGAGAAAGGAGGAAGAGAGAAAACAGAAACATGTTAACCATAAAATAATCTGCAAGAAGCCTTTAAAATCATTCCTAATGGACTCCCAATAGACTCTCCATACACATACCACCCTAATTCCTATGAGTTTCTGCCAGGTTCCACAATTTTAGTTTCCCTGTTTTTTTTTTTTTTTTTTTTTGAGACAAGGTCTCGCTTTGTGGTTCAGGCTGGCTCTGAGCTCAGCCTCAAACTCACATCACAGCAGTCCTCTTGCCTCTGCCTCCCGAGTGCTGAGATTACAGGTGTGAGCCACCACGCCCGGCACTGTGGTATGTGGTACTGGTTGCTGCTGGGATGAGTCTCCACTCCCAGTATTGTATGTGGTTACCGGGGATAGAAACCATGTCCTTGCGCTTGCAAGACAGGCACCGGAACCACTGAGCTAAATCCCTGCCCCTCCCTGGGTTTCTAAGGAGGAAAAGAAATAAGTTAAAATCAACAGTAGTTTCAAAATGCTAGTTTCAGTTCAGTGCCAGATACAAATTCTGGTAAATTCATATTTTGAGAAAAATAAAATTTCTCTCCCTCTCTCTCTCTCTCCCTTTCTTTCGTACCTCCCTCTTTCTCTCTCTTTCTTTCTTTTTTTCTTTCTTCCCTTCCTCTCTTTGTCCCTCTATTTTTTAAAAGGTGGAATATTGTGATATTGTGTTGTGTAATATAAGTACCTTTCAGTAGGAAGTGGTCCCACTACATTAGCAGTCGATAGTCTTTTCCTAAGCTTTTATTTATATTCTGATGCAAAATTAAATGAATATATTTGTGTGTCTACTATTTTAGTATTTTTAAAAATACTTTCAAATGTTGAGATTTGTACTTAAAAAAGATGCATAGTTAATAATAATTCATTTGCCAAGTTATCCTTCACCAATACAGAAATTTACTAACCATGAAAAAAAGCACCAAAAACAGAATATACTAGTTTTCCTACTATCAAGTAAAAATGCAACACAAAACTTGTGAAACACTGCACAAAATGTGGTCAGTGTTTTTGCTCTTTATATAATAAAATTATATATAATACCTTCAATTAGAATATTTATTTAATATTCGTACCGTACTTTATCTTATGTCTTTTGCAATTGATTTTCCCTCCTTTTTATGAGTACCTGAAATATATATTTACATTGAAATATACATTTACGTTTACTCCTGGTGAACCTCATAATGTTTAAATTATAATGGTGTTACAAGCATATGCTTGTAAGCAGCACACATTTAACATGAAATGAACATTTTATATAGATGTAGAAGAAATCAACAATAAACACTAGATCTAATTTTTTTAAAATTAACTTTTTTTCATTTTTTGTGGTTTAATTGTGTTTTTTTCTGAAATAATCATGTATAATTAATTTTATTTTCATTTTTTAGAACATTATTTTAGTGACTCAAATTCATAAAATTATTTTTATAAGATTTGACAGGTTTTTTTTTCCAGAGTGACTTAATCAAATCTATGATCTTTTGGAGGTTGTCTTTATATTTTTTTTGTAACTAAATTTAACATTTTTTAATTTTTAGCTGTCTTTATATACAATGGAGGTTTATAAATTCTGGTTTTTTACAAAGATCCTCCCTAGGTTCTTCAATTTTAAATTTCAGAATTTTATAATTAATTTATGTACTGTCATTTTTCTTTCACTTTTAAAGCCTTATATTATTGGTCCACTTTTTAAATTTTTCTAAATCTGATTAAGTAGAAACTTTTTGTTTAATAAAAAATGCACCTTTGTGAAATTCTATAGCTTGTTTCAACAACAGTATGGAAACATAAGACAATAAATACAATTTACAATTGGTTATGTTTTGATATATTTATAAGCCTATCATCAAAATCAAAATAATGAAGATATTTTTCATTTCAAAATTTCCCACATGCCTCTGTACCCCTTTACAGCCTCTCATTTCTGCCTTTCTAGATATTCTCTCTTCCATCCCAAGCAACAGCTTGTCTGCTTTCTGTCACTTGGTATTAGTTTGCATTTTGAGACTTTTACATAGCTAAACTGTGTAGTGTGTACTTATTTCCTCTTGGATTTCTTTGACTTGACAGAATTATTTTGTGTTTCATCTAAGTTACATGTATCAGTGGTTCATTCATCATTGTTCCCACTAGAATTCCAGTATAAGGGTTTATTACATTTTCTATTCTATTCAACTCTTTAGAGCCTCTTTTGGTGTTTCTAGTGTGAGCTTTTATACTCAAGAAACTATAGCATTTGTGTCCCCATTTTTGTAGATATAACTTTCATTTTTTGGAGTTAAATGGATGAATAAATTTCTGTTGTATGCTTAACTTTTTAATAAACTGCAAAAATAATTTCTAACTGATGGAAATATTCACTCTTCGCAGTATTTCAAGTTCTTTTATCTTCTTATCAACACTATGTGCTCAGTCTTTGGAAGATTTCTATTTACATATTTGCTTTTTTATATCTTTTTTGGTTTGTTTGGAGACAAGGTCTCACTATATACACGATGCTTTAAATTTACTAGTAGCTTAGGCTGGCCTTGAATTCTCAGTGATCATTCTGCCTCAGCCTTCCAAGTGTCAGGGTTATAGGAATGTGCCAACATATCTGAAGAAGACTGTCATTTTAATAGGTGCATGATGATATTACATTGTGCCTCCTCTTTACATGAAATTCTACATTTGTGTAGTTGTGTTCTACATTTAAGTGATTATTTTGAAAGAATAATTAAAAGGAGTTTAAAACTTTAATGTCTAGAATGTTTTATTTTATTAGTTTTATAAAGTATGCTTAGATTGTAATTAAGATTATTTCAATAAGTTAATCATAATATTTACTTCTGATCTATAAAATCATAGAAGTATAATAATAATATAAATCACTCAGTTTCAGAAACTTTGAATCACATATTAAATGGTCTCTGTAATTATTATTTATTTAAAATCATCAGTGTATAATCTGTCTTGTTGAAGATGAATCCCTGAGAAGCACATAAGAGAGATGATTGTGGCTGTCATACACTTACTCTGGGGAGATAAGCACAAGAACACTCGCAACAGAACTCCTTGTTCTGTAGACCAATCATGCTTGACATATTCTGCAGTGCTTGGTCTCCAGGTTTAAACATCAAGTAAAAATGATAATGACAAGATTCATTATACTTCAATGTCCACACTAAATATTGAATTACCCCAAACTGAAGGTCATAGATCTGTCTATTTTAAAAGTGTATGAGTTCACTGTTATTTATATTTTTCCAACAGCAAAGACTTCTTAGAAAACCTCAGGAAAGATAAATATGTGAGAAGAGTGCTAGCTAATAAAATTCCAGACAAATTTGGATAACAGCAGAAACTATCAGAAAATTGTTCATTACAGAATAATATATCTGTCACTGGAAACAATTCAGTCACTGTCAGTAATGAATCCAGAGATGTGGTTCACTGTATTTCTTGTTAAAAATATAAGCTTATGAGTAGTGATATTCATATTCATAAGAACCTGAGAACCAAGCGTTACATTACTGGGAGGCCTTGTTCAAATGAGACAGATATTCTGGGCCGTATCTTTCTCTTTATTGAACTGATATGTGTTACATCCTCTTCATACAGCCTTAAAGTTCTGATAGTACATTGTTTTATGTGTTTGTGTGCTTTGCTTTCCTCTTTGATAAATTAAAATGATTGTATGACTTGGGAAGAATAATCAAAACTGTAACAGTCTAGAATAAAACTCTATGAAAAAAATCTTGGAAGAATTAGGTCATTTAGCCTGGAGAAAAGAATTCTAGGACAAGGTTTATGAGGATCTCCTGAGGCATCTCAGAGTCTAAGCCAGACAGGTTTTCTTAGTTTTCCTGATTAGGTCATATATAAACAAAGCCATTAATATGGCCTAGTGACAGCTTTCTTTCTGCTTACTGGTGTTCAGGATATTTTGAGGTAAGATGGTTTGTGAACTGAATCATTCCTTAGATTTAGGAGACAAATGATATAATTGATATCTGAATGTGAAATGTGTGGTTGAATAAGAAGTATCCCTTCTCTCAGATCTCTCAAAGAGCCTGATTAATGATAAAAACTTTAAATTCAGGAAGAAAATATAATTCTTCTTTGAATACACATATCAAATGACTTTTTGGGGGGTAAGACAGCAAATTATCCCACTGATATCTGGTTTTCTTTAGTGTTAACACACACACACACACACACAACCACTATTTTTGTAGTAAGAACTCTTATAATTAACACCTTGAAACTAAAACAAAAACAGAAAACTTCCTTACTATTCATGACTTTATCCATTTTACAAATGCTTCTTATGAAAACATTCTCAAGAACTCTCCTAAGAACCAAGGACAATGGAAATCACAAAATGCATGTTAAGCTCCTTAAAGTTAAGTATAAGCAAGAAAATGATCAAAATTTTAAAAAGAATTACATGAAAAACTATTGTAAAAAATGTTATCCATGGAAATGTAGGACTCTTAACAAAGAGAACAAATTGAAGAGTATGAAGCATCATGGAGTGATTTTCTACGAGGCTCATAAGGCTAAACAAGTTAAGATGTATCAGAAAGATGATGTTTCCAGGCACATGAACAGGATGTTTAAACACCATCTATGCAGTTTGATTTAATTAATTGCTGTAGCTGATATTTGGTGCCTCCCAGCACTGGTGTATTCATACTTTCTGGGTGGCTGCTATGTTTTCTGTTTAGGTACTTTCCACTATCCTGGGAACAAGTTAGTAAAAAGAGTAGGTCTAGGATTTCATGAACAATTTAATATAGGAAAAGTACATATTTAAGTAACATAAAACTTTCTATTATTAAAATCATGAGAAATCTCAAAATATGGCAAGGTTCCTTTCCTCTAGGGCTAGTTGTGAGATGTAAACTAAACAATCTTGGAAGAAAAGACAATTAAGTTGAAGCTTTCAAGGTAAAGAGGAGGATTAGTTATTCCAAAAACAAAGGGAAAGCATTTTACATGGTGGAGAAAATTGATTAAAAGTTGTTAAAACAGCAAATGTCTTGGTACATAAGTGGAAGACATGTAATAAGGAAGCTCCAGGAGATGAATCAAAAGGGGACAGTGAAAAGCAGTACTCTAACTTGGAGAGCCATGGTAAGTGGGAGGCAACTATTTCAGGAGCATAAGCAGATCCTGAAATGGTTTGGAGACAAGACGAGAGCAGATGTCATTAGACTTAGGCTGTAGGAAAACTTAGTGACTGTTTCATGAGAAATCAGTGAAAGGAACTCAAGTGAGGAAGTTGGGGATCACCGTGATGGCTATTGTAGTTGCCCAGTAGAATGGTAGCTGATCACAAATGAATGTGACAGATGTTTGGGCCGATGATTCAACTTGATTGTAACACTCTGACTCAGACCCAGGAACCCTGTTTCTGACACAAGTGGGCCATAGCATGTAACACATTCATTGAGTTCTCTCTGGCATGGTATTATACAATGCGAGAGTCATATTCCTACTGAGAATTTTTCAGTGGCATTTAGCATCAATCTGGATATGCATTATATCAGTGGGCATTTTGCGTATCAGTTCTCCAAATTTAAGTTGCATGTTACATCTTCTAGTTGAAGGCTCACTTATTCTCTTAAAGGGTATACACTGTATCAGTAGAAGAAATTAATGCCACATGGCACATTTCAGGAATTGTTCCAGGTGATGAATAATGAACAATGGAAATATTTGATACAACTGTGAGGGGTACCTAATGGTTTGCCATATTTTCCCTGGTGAGTATTCCTGGAATAATGCAATGAATATCCTGTCCAAATAGTTGAGACGATTTTACTCCTGCCCAGTCTTCTGCTTGTAGAGATCATTTTTCTTATTGGATATTCTGTTTAATTTCAAAGAGTTGGATAATATTGCCTAAATTTGACAATCTAGCTTTGTAGTTCTAATATTTCTGAAATTGACGATAATGTAGCTTCTTAAGGTATTGAAGTAATACTTTTTGCTCAGACCTGGGGTCAATTTATGCTCACTTATGGGTCCTTCTAAAAGTAATCCAAGCTACTGCAGGAGATTTAGTGAAGCTGGGTATCTTATTTCTTTACATTTGTCAACCTCAGCAGAACTTCATTTTATGGTCCTGTGGTCCACTGAGATATGTTTTGTCTGTCTGAATCTTAGATTAGCAAGTGTTTACATGATGAGGTCTTAGTAAATCCGTCAGCACAAAAATGTGCAGTTCTCAATTCTTGAACTTACTTTTCCATTCAACTTGACAAGAGCTTTTCTATGAGACAAAAATACACTTTCAGCTGTTACAGACAGCCCTTAAACATCCTCAGCTCGACACAGTTGAATATTCACACTGTGTTTTTAATTAGGCTAATGTGTGCTTGCTCCGATGTATAATAAAAGACATAATCCATAATTATAACCCCTCTGCACTGCTTCCTGTCAAAGGGATTGGTTAAAAAAATTCTGGTTCTATCTTTCAATTTGTTAATGGGATTATGATGAGCAGAAGAGGCCTGATTACCATGGCCGAGCAGACATGCCTCAGAAAGGTGAAAGGATTAATACTACAGGTCATCAGTAATTTAAAGATGTCAATTCCCAGGCTCCTTTATGCATTTCTGAGAAACTGGCAAATCTAGAAAATATTTTCTCCTTGGATGTGAGCTTGTTAGTCACCCTTAATAAGCACATGAGGAAAATGTGTCCTTATACAAGTCAGTGATTAAAAACTATACACCCAACCAAAGTCAACGCTTTAGTCATGAAGCTATACATAAAGTTTAGAAAGTAAGAATGAAAAGGATCCTCATGGTCCAATGAGTGAGGATTGAAACCTAGTCTATGTAAGTATCTTAGTTTGAACACTATCACGACTCTCAGCATGTTTCATCACATACTACTAGTTTTCTTTTCATGTGTAAGATCTTTTTTCCCTAGTAGATTTTCATGCTACAAAGCTGGAGTGTTCAACATGTAGTTTGTGTGGGGGCACGAAACATCTTGTGGACAGCTTTGATGATAGTAAACACTGATGTGCCAGAGATGTAGGCCAAGAAAGGTCAATTCAACTCAATGTAAGCATGTTTCAGTGATGTCTTTATTTTCTTTCAAAAAAATATACATTTAAAATACCATGAATTAGCCAGGTATGATAGCTCATGCTTGTAATCTCAACACTCAGGAGGCAGAAGCCATGAGTTCAAGGCCAGCATGGGTTACATATGAGTTTAGGGCCAACTTGAACTACAAAGCAAGACCCTGTCTCAAAATAAATAAATAAAAATAAAATAAAATGTCAGAAATTATTTAAAAAGTACTTAATCATCTCTCACATATATTTATTCCTTGAATTTTTTAAATAAAGAAGCTTTATCATTGCATTTTTTTAGCTTTTTAAATGCCATTCTGACTATGTATTTCATTGGGTGATGTTATGGTGCAAACAATCTTAGGTTGGATAGAATAGGCTGGTAGAGTGCACGAAACATATTTTAGTGAGTATTGCTCCTCTCAATGTAAACAAAATCTATTATCCAATTGGCTAGGAGAAAAAATATCTACAACACTCTATAGGCTATGTAAATCAATGATCACACTTGTTTCTTACCAAGATAAAACTACACTTATTTTCTGAATGGAAGAGAGAATAGAAAAAGGGAACAAGGGTGGAGGGTTATGACAGAGATGCTCCCATAGATCCATGGAAAAGAAAGCATAAGCCTTGTCAGAGAAGGAGTACAAAAGACCTACACACTAGCTCTTCAGAGGGTCATTTTTAAACACTTTCCACTTCAGTGAATTAAATTCGGAGAATAAGTATTTAAAAATAAAAGTGATTCAAATGTCTTCAAACCAATAAACCAAACAGTTTATTTTTTTCTTGATTCTGACACTTTATAAATAATTATAATTCCTTTTTCTCAGCCTGTTCTTTAGTTGTCTTTGATGTATCTTTGTTGTTTTACAAGAAAATAAAGTAGCAAAACTAATTTTGGGGGGGAGGGAAATTAATTTTGTCAACACTGTTCTCTTTATTACACAATATACGAACAATTAAGCCATTTTTAAACAGAATGTTATGTTACTTTGCAGATAGCAATTTTAGGTTATTGCTTTTCTTAAAAAAATTGTTGAGGGGCCTAATAAGGAAATACATTTTACTACATTTGTTATTGATGCTATAAAACACAATTTTAACAGCCAGGAAATGCAACGTAATTGATCATATGTTAGAAATGCATTTGTTTGAGTTACTGTATTTTTCATATGTAATTTGAAATTATGCATAGACATAAAAATGTCTCACTGCATGGTATAAATCTATGCATTACTATTTCATTACATTAAATTAAAACCATGTCTGTTAAAGATTTTCTGTAAATTCTCTCAATGTCTGACATGATCTTCTGAAGAATACTTTCTCAGATCGAACTGGCCCTGGTCTATTATTTGTGGCAATTTTCTCCACAGTTCCTGCCCTGATCTATAGTTTTGCTGCCTCTTGACCTATTGTTTCTTGAAACAGTCATTGGAATAAAATAATGTCATTCATAAAAATGACCATTTAGTAGTAAAAAATAAAAGACTTCACCAGGGACAGAATAATCAAACACAAGACAGCAGTTTAATAGCCCTTTTTAAAGGCTACTTTGTTCTCAGGAAGGACATACCGCCTCCCCAATCTATCTGCATCACTCTACATGCAAAGCAGTGACTGCCAAGGAATATGTTCCTGGCATGTCCGGTTTCCTCTCACAGCTCAGATGAGAAGAAATGAAGTCTTCTAGGTGGCAGACTCAAAGCCTGTGGCACAGTTAGCTTTCCAAACTATGAGCATCTTCTTGATGCAGGTACAATGAAACCATTAGTGCATTAACGAAACATCCTACTTCTAACTCTTAAGACACTAGTTTCCGGTGGGGTGTGTGTGTGTGTGCTCACGCAGGTGCGCATGTGTGGCTGGTCTTATATCTCTAGACTCATCAGAGCTCAATTATTTGATTTAGTTGCTAATTCTACATGAAGTGTCCTTTGAGGGTCCGAGCCTAAGCTGATGTACAGATCGACATTCTTCTCCCAAGCTGCTTAATGCACGAGCACTTTGTTGTTATGCCTTCTATCTCTGACTATCAGAAAAACTCCTGGAGTTAAATTTGTAAGAGTGAGATTTCTCTGACTTCTACCACTGCCTGAAGAACGCTTCATATTTCACAGTTCCCTTTTCAAGTGATGACGCCGGCTCCTGCTCAGGTTCGTAACCTTGGAGGTCATCTTTCATCCTGAACACCCTTTGATTATAAATTTACATCACACAAATCTTCTTCTATCATCTCCAGAACATAGCAAGGCTGTGACCAAAGCTGTCTCAGGAAGATGCTGATTCAATAATTCATACTGTTATTATACTTCGGCTGGTTGCAGTAATTCACCAGTAACTCTCTCAGCCCTGTATTTTATGCGTGCTGAAGATTTCGCTTATCTGTCACCAGGGCAGAGGCTCTAACGTATCTGATCTATTTGTCTAATACAACTGAATTATGCACTTACATGTCTCCATTAATTAGAAATACAGCCTTTAACACCTTCATACCTAAATTCTTCAGCAAAGAGAATAGTCAGTTGTTATAAGAACAGCCATTGTCATAAGTGTAGAAGTGTTCTTGAAAAGTTCAATGTTGACACTATTTCTGTGAAAAGATGTACCTTAAAAATGATAAAACAACCAGAAACACAGAGAAGAATAATTATCAAATCAACTCAATTAAGGAAAAATCTAAAAGTGAAATTATAATTGAATGGGAAAGACCTAGATAAAACTGTCATTAAAGCCTTTATGGAAAAAAGGAGAAGTTAAGAGGAATAAAATTGGCCTTTTTATTTCAGTATTAAAGGTGTATTTATTAGGTACCCGATATGCGTAGAAACTAAAGAGCTTCATCATCTTTTAGAAACTAGAAATCCAGCAGCCATTAACAAAAATGAATATATGGAAAGACATTCATGGAAAGTAGATGTTCTCACTGGTGACAGCAATACTTGGCTTTGGTTTGAGAAACCCAGTTTCACTTTCTGATAACTCTAACAGAAGATTCTCTCTTGGCCTTGTGGATGTTATCTCTCAAGGCAGAATATGGACAAACAATTTTCTAACTTGTAATGAGTGTAAAATTTGTATGTACTGCTCCAGCTGATTTAAAAAGGAATCAACAGATGTGAAAGAAATGTTTGAGAAATTTAAAAAAACATTTTTCATTCAATGCTCAGTTCAAAATGCTGTGGAGAGATGAGAAAGCATTAGTTTTTTGGTAATGCTGTTTCTCAAACACGCCATGTACAAATACAGAGGAAGAATTTATATGTGATTTTAAAATAATAACTTTATTACTATTTCAATTCCATTTACACAAGCTAGTCTATAAAACAGTGTTTGATAGGTGTTTAACTATGTGTTTGAGATAAAACTGTCCATGAGATAAATTTTTGAAACTTGGTGATACTCATCATAGGAATTCATTATACTACTTTCTACATATTGCAGAGGTTTGAAATTTTCCATAATAAAATGTTGAAATATAATGTTATTATATTATAACATAATAAAATATTGAATATATATGAGGGATATGGGCCTTTAAATGTTTTCCTTTGGCTAAAGTTTTGTAGGGAATCTTCAAGATAAGACTTAAATGTTTCCATTAGAATGCTTCTGAACAGTTCAGAGAGAGGAACAATTTTGGATGAAAAATGAAGTTGTTTGTATCATAGAGTATAGATACTTCTTTCAAGAAGTATCACTGAAAGTTTTGAAAGATAATATAGATTAAAAGAAGATATATATTTGAGAATGGTATTTCAAGAATGGGGTAGAATGGAGCTTGTGTGTAGTTTTTCAAGGGATCAAACTTGGAAGATAAATGATGAAATAAGAAACAGGACATTACAGATGAAACTAAAGCCTACAGGTGCAGTGAAAAGTCAACAGACAAAGATAAGATTAGGAAGTAGACTTGGCAGAAAATTTAGAAATTGTAGATTGAGATGGGAAAAAGTTAAAATAAAAAGAGAGAACATTTCACATAACTTTAAATATTTGGACACTCTAGTGGACCTAAAATCATACAATCAATGATAAGTTGGCTGTAATAAACATGTAGATGTTACAAACATGTAGGTGGAATCTGTGACTTCCCTCTAACCTTGAAATTATGAAAAATACAATGATCTGCCACTCTTCTGAGCAGACTATGTTATATGCTATATTTCTCCTTTGATTCTTTACATCTTATGACTCTTTGTTTACCAGATTGGACTCAAAAATTCTTCTGTTGACCTTGAAGAGACAAACAATCATGCCTCAAAAATGGAAAGTGCTGTGTGGAAAGGAACTCTGGGGAGCTGCTGTAGCCTGAGAACAGCCTCTAGCCAACAGCACGTGAGAAACATGAACCCTTAGTGCAAAAAGTTAAAGAAAATAAATTTGGCCACGAATATGGAGATACTCAAATAGATTCTTCCCTACTGGAGTCACAGAAGCAAGACAGATCTTCAGCGGATGTCATAACTGTGACTTTCTGTGACTTGAATGGAGGATTCCCACTTACTGGGGCAAGTAGACCTGATCTCCAAAACTGTAAGATCATCTTTTCTGTTGCTAAATTTTCAATAATCAACTGTGCAACACTAGAAAACTAATCTAATATCTTAGAAAAGTTCATTAAAATCAACTTGTTAGTAAAAATTAGAGACATTTATATTCAAATGGATGTACCCTGAGGCCATACACCTAAGTGAAACAAATAGTACACAGATGTATAAATACTGTTATCATTTCTTTAGTAAGAGAAACTGAAGGTGTAAATTAAGTCCAGAATGTATGACAGGTAATATGAAATAGGAAGAAAATGTTCAAAAGAAAAGGAGGACAGGGGGCCATGGGAGAGTAAAAAAAGAGAAAGAAAAAATTTGATGATTAAAACAAAGAAATAGAAACAAAGTTTATTTATTTATGATGGCGGAAGATTGTAGAGAGGACCAAGAAATGGAAAAAAATGAGAATTAAGATATATCACGCAGTGGTACAAATTTGTAATGGTGACTGTGAACCTAATGTATAATTAAAAGGTATCAATCAACTCAATAAGGGTAAAAAAGTTTTAAAAATGTATTTTTAGTTAATTGATTTTATTGGCACATTTTATATACACATCATAATAGCTATCAACATTCAAAATTTGTATATAACACAACTTAATTTTCATTTTTTATTCCCTTCCCCACCCTACAAATCCCCTGCCCTCTCTATATATAGTTTTTCTTTCCTTTTTTATTATTGCATTTTCCCCATATTATATACCCTTACCAACTCTTATTTAACATTTGGATATTTTCTGTTTCACAGTATCATCATACACTCTAGAACTCATTTATATTTTCAGTTTCTCATAACAGAGAAAAGATATGGTATTTACACATCTGTGTCCTATTTATTTATCTTCTAAGTATGTCCTTAAGGTATGTCCATTTGAGTATAATTGGCTCAAACTTATCATTCTTTATGGAAGAGTAATACTCCATATGGAAAAAAAGACTTACTATATGACACTACTATTAAATGTATTCAAGACAAAAAATAAATATCTGAAGGGAGAAGAGCAAAAATTGAATAAAGTCTTCCTTCATATTTTTACAAATGTACTTAAAGATGTTATTTGCATATGAAAGCATAAATGTAAAAACTCCATGATGCATCAAGGAGTAATAAATGAATAATGACAAATTATAATAATAAAATATATAGTCAAGTAAAGGTTTGAACAGTAGTAAAATATAAGAAATTACTTTATGTACATCTGCATTTTGACCAAAAAATTTAAAAAGCATTCTCTGCTATAAGATCATACCATTCTTGGGCCAGGGAATTAGCTCAGTGGTTCCGGCGCCTGTCTTGCAAGAGCAAGGACCCGGGTTAGATTCCCAGGTAACCACATAACAATACTGGGTGTGGAGACTCACACCCAGCAGCAACCAGTACCACATACCGCAGTGCCGGGCGTGGTGGCTCACGCCTGTAATCCCAGCACTCGGGAGGCAGAGGCAGGAGGATTGTGATGTGAGTTTGAGGCTGAGCTCAGGGCCAGCCTGAACCACAAAGCGAGACCCTGTCTCAAAAAAAAAAAACCTAAAAAAAAAAAAAAAAAGTTCATACCATTCTTTAATTCACTCCTAGTTTTCAACTAGGAAATCAACCACCAGATAGGCTGCGTGGAACATGAAAGTTTTTTCTAGAAGAATCTGATATTACGGACTATAATGCTTCTTCCATAGCCACTCATATGGAGGACAGAATATCTCTGGCTGAAAATATCAAAGTTTTCACAGCACTGAAAGCATTGGGTATAGGCAGTGGGTAGAAGAGGACATATGGTTACAATTCGGGAGGGCATGATTATGAAGTACGGTCCTGGCAAATGGTGGACCACAATGTCAGTATAAAGTACGAGAGAGGAACAATTATCTCTTAAATGGCATTACTCAAATTTAAGAGATACAAGTTGCTCAGTCTTCATGAAATAAATTAATCCAGATGGACCTGGAAATACCCTCTTTTTCAGTGTGGCTCTACTACTCAATGGATACATTTATCTAGAAATCGCAAAACTATCAAATCTATGATTTTTTAGGCAAAATATTGTGAACATTCAAACACTTACCTATAGATGTAAATAGAGGCCTGTTTAATTCCCCAAAATTATAATTTAATAAAGGATGCTGCAAACTGAGGAAGGAGCTCATTCAAATTTTTCCAAGTGGAAAGAAAGGCAGAGGAATGTTTGCAATGAATCACCTTATGCAGGTGTCTACTATCGAAGAAAGCTCAGTTAGCCAAGAACTCCATTAAAAAGTATGGTATATAACCTTTGCTTATTGAAATTTTTATTGCTGCTATATTATTCTTACACTGAATGCCCATTATCCCAGCTACTGGTTCTCATAGGTTTCTGTTAGCTGCTTTATCATGTTGCAGTTTATACTACTTAAGCAGGCCATGATGATATATTACAGTCAGCTAAAGTGTAGAACATTCTTAGATTTATTTTGACACCTAAAGCAACTTTTCATTAGGCTGGTAACAAGCCATATAGATGCCATAGTCCTTGCAAAGACATCATTAGGATGTCGAAAAATGCTGACATAAATGTAGACATTCTCAAGAACATGTTTAAGACACTGATAGGGTGGAAGCTCTTAATTTTCTCAGGTAGCAGTAGGGGGAAATCTACACGCAAATAGAAAAGCAAAGGTGCCCATTTTTCTTTATAAGAAAAGTTCCTATTATGCATGGGAAGAGCACTGCTCTCCTCTGCCCAGCTTTATGAAATTACACAGTGCATTAGGGCATTGTTTGAACAGTATCAAGAGGCTCCAGGAACTGCTTTGCTGTTGTTGGAATGGCTTGAACCTTTCATGGGATGCATAAAAGCCTCATGGTAAGACAGACAAAGGAATCTACTGAACTGTACTACTAAGTGATGTAGTATATAAATAAGAACAAAGCCAGGTAATTTATTATAAATCTTTATGGATACATACTTTATAACTCAGGTGAAGGAAAATAAAAGAAGGGTACAATACATATTGACTACCATTCCATCACTTGCTACTATTGTAAATAAATCTTTACATCGCACTATGCCACCATTTCCAATAAAATTTGAATAGATTTGAAATCAGGGGAGATCACCAGTCTACCAGATACATTGCTTTAATAAAACTGGATATTTTCATAACTGAATTGATATTGTTATGGATACACTTTAAAAAATATCTTCCAGCCTGAGTTAAGTGTATAAGAAGACAGACACACCATAATGTATATGTCCATCTACTCATATTGTCTATCAGTAGTTATACCTGTCCATGTAAATTGCTCCACAACTTCATT
>PVIR01000318.1:101728-149757 GCA_004026965.1 Petromus typicus
TTTTTTTTTTTTTTTTTTTTTTTTTTTTTTTTTTTTTTTTTTTTTTTTTTTTTTTTTTTTTTTTTTTTTTTTTTTTTTTTTTTTTTTTTTTTTTTTTTTTTTTTTTTTTTTTTTTTTTTTTTTTTTTTTTTTTTTTTTTTTTGCAGTATTTAACTCATTGGTTTCGGAAGCCGCTCCATTTTATTTACATCTTCTTCCTCTGTGTCTTTTAAAGGGTATGTATCCAGATGAAATAATTTCCATTTTTTAACACCTTCCATTCTGTCATGTGTTCTTTCATTTCACATGTGATTAGTTTGTCATATTAAGGATTTCTGGGAATCTATGAAATGCTACTATAAAAATTATAGTAAGTTTCAGTCTCCTATCTACCTTATAATCTAGGAATGAAGAGAAAATAATAAATGAAGGAATTAAGAGAGATAGAAAGTAGGGTGCCAGTATGATCAATGCCAGTATAACCAACAAAGGCTTGGGTCCATCCAAGCCACTCATTTTTATTAGTAATAGATGAGTTATGGACAAAAGCAGGAGTATGTGAGAAGATACACAGTTGTGCAGTTTCTATGGAAATTGTAAGCATGCTGCATGAAGGACAAGACAAAGCATTCTCAAATTAGGAAAAGAAGAGACAAAATATATGGTTGTAAGTAGAACATAGTCCTCCCAATAAGGTTTTAGTTGTGCAAAGAGAATTTGGGTGTAAGTTACTTTGTGGTCAGCACTTAAGCTTCAGGCACACTCACTTTTGTAAACAAACTGATCTGGGGTTAATAGCCTGCTTATGGCATAATCCATACTGCAGTCACTGCAAAGTATAGTACATTATTTAATAGAAAGAAGTGAACCCATGTATCCCCTTCACTTGACCACTCAGATTGTAGCAGTTTGTTTACTCGAAATTGTAGTGGTAGTGAACATTACTGTCAGCAATTAGCCAAAGATATTAGCACTGATGCATTGCTCTCATTCATTTTATTATTTTTGTTGAATAATACACAAAATAGGTAGAACATTTTTGGCCAAACAGTATCTCTCAGTATTTGGACTTTAAGATGCTGGTCATTTTCTTTCCTGATGCATACTGTTGTATACATATACAGTGTACTACATACTGCTTGTATTTGTAACATGTAGGGTTATTTTACACACTATTTACTATGAAATAGTGTTTAAAAGACAATGAATATTCTCTAATCACCCCAGTAATGTTACTGACCACAGAAAAATAAATTAAGATTACTCTTGTACTTCAGTGTTCAATGTGTGGTTTAATGGGGAAGTCAGGGAGCTAAGACAATCTCATAGAAACTCGGAACTTTCACCTCAGTTCCTGTCCAGATTTGAGCTTAAGATCTTTTTTGCTTTAAATTATTTCGCATCTAGGGTTATAAAAAGCTTTCATTTGCTTCAAGTTCATCTTACTTTTCTAAAACTGTTTTATCAAAATAATATTTACAAGAAATCTTTCAGAAGAGGGGACTGACTCACTCTTTCCTATGCTCCATTTGACAAGTAGAGAAAAATATTATAGTAACCTGAAAAAAGCATAGGATTATTAACAAGATATTGGTATTCTTGTTTAAATCTAAAAGATATTCTATTCAAAATAGTGTATTTCTCATAACTTTTATTGTCTCTTTCCATAAAGTCAGAAACATAAATCTAGCAGTTCTGTTCTAGGTAAGTGGTAAAGTAAATTATTTAAAAATAAACATATGAAAGATTTGTGAAAACAGCTAGAAAGCTGGAAGATTTTTTTTAAAAAACAATTGGTTTGAGGGCACTGTGAAATACAGTTAGGAACTTTTGAGCAAAAGCCTGAGGGAAGGAGATATGCACATACAGATACCTACTTAACACATATACATGTGCATATAAGTGTGTATATATATATATATATATATATATATATATATACACACATATATATATATATGAATATATTACTTTACCTATGTAGTTCTCTGTACTGAGTTTTCTTATATACAGTCAAGAAACTGTTTAGTATTCTTTCATCTCAGCCTGAATCTTCTTATTTCTTGGCCAGCATTACAATTAACAAAGAAATTATCTTTTTTGTTTTCTTTTGTTTTGTTTTCAAAGGTTGCTATCTCAATTTATTCATCACCTGTAAAGAATATGTGAAAATTTTTGTATCTTCCTTTGATATTTCTGGGATTCTGTCTTTATCATGATTTATTATGGTGTTCATATCACTGAATTTGTCTTTATAATTTTCTGAGCCTTTTGAACATGTATAGACATTTTTTCTCAAAGACTACAATCTTTTTGTTAATTTCTTCAAACATTCTGTTTCTCCTCTCTTTCTTTGTCTTTGACTCTTGTTACACTCTAGATAGGCTTACTTCATTACGTCCCACTTGTCCCTGAGCCTGGTGCTTTTCATTTTCTTTCCATTGTTCTCACTGAATAATTATGATTGAACTCTCTTTACACTTATGAAGTCTTTTTAATGAGAGATAAATTTGATAATAAGCCCTGATTTTTAAGAATTTTGGTACTGCATTTTTAATTTCAGAATTTTACTTTTTATTTTAATTTTTTTAAAAAAATTGATGTTCACTATTTTATTGGATGTCAATATCATGCTCACATATTTTAGTTCTAATCATTTGGACTAGTTAGGCTATGAAAATATTTTGAAATATTAAGAAATTTATATTTTTTACTTGGTAAATTCAAGATCCGGGCTTTCTAATGTCTCATACTTTTATACTGAAATTAGAAACTTAATAAAATGTAATATGTTAACTCTACACATTAAATTCTCTTTCCCATCCAAGTATGATGATGGTGGACCTGATGGTGGTAGTTTCTTTTTCATTACATTTATTTAGTATGCTTCTGTAACTTGGCTGATTTCTTTTGTTTGCAGGTGGCACCACTTGTGAGACCCAACTTGACATAAAAACAGCCATTTTGGTAAAAGCCTGAACCTTGTATCCTGTAACCTCCCTCTGGACCCAGAACTTGTCTCCTTGAGAACTGTTCACCCAACCGATGCATACAGCTGCAGAATTTATGTTTTTAAAATGTACTATTCTATGGTAACCAGTGATCTAATCATTGCTATTGGCTTGTGTAATGATTTGTGTCTGCACTTTAACAACAGTGGTAACAGGTGGGGGGATAGTAGACTTCCCCTTTAAATGTTGTGCTCCAGTTTACCCATTGGGCTTTTTCCACATGGAAAGATGACCCTCAGCTGAGTAATAAAGGTTTTGGTTGGACTTTAAGATCATGTCACATCCTGAGAGATTGTCTCGGTGGGACTTAGGTCCAACACCACTGAAATCTAATGAATTTGTTTAAAGATCACTTATTTACTGAACACCAATTTGCTCAAATTCCTGGAACCAATAAATATCTTCAGTTTTGTTGAAGAGCTCTTTATATCATTTAAAAGTCCCTTCATCTTTGCCTGTCACCTGAATCGACCTCAAGGCCAATGGAAGCAAGAAGACAAGTATTTCCCAGGTCCTTCCTAGGCATGTGCACGGCCATGGGTATTCATACCTTCCCACTCATGTCTGTGGACTTCTGCAGCATGAGCAATATGTTGGTCCTATGAGGTGTCCTCTGTAGACACTTTCTCAAATTTTCTTTTAATCTTTCCTCAAGTTTTTTTTTTTTTTAATCTTTTAGCCATCTTGTTTGTTCAGTTTTTCATACCCACCTCAGGCTATTGTGTTGTTAAAGAATTTGCTGCTATTTTTGACAAAAGCCCCCAGGGAAAAATAATTTCACTACTGGGTAAAGTCTGACTTAAGTAAAATGAAAACTTGCACTGTAAGTGAGATTTTTTCCGAGAGCTGGTAGACACCAGATACAATTGTAGTTTTCTGGAAATGGACCTTTGGAGGCGCTCCAGTGCAAGTCTCCCCCTTTTATTGTTAAGTTGTTGCTTTTCATAGTGGTTTTAAGACTTTTGTCCTTCAAGGCCAGCACAGAGGTGAGTGTAGGGACTGTAAATAACAAGATAAAATGCCATGAAGCATACTATTATTAGATTCAGCCATTTTCCTCTAATAAATGCTCCCTAGATTTATAATGATTTGATTACTTTTCAGAGCTCATAAAAAGTTGATTTAATAATGTTTTGCCAATGTTCTCATTGATAGTTTGGAGGAGAGGCTCTGACTCATAGGTTGAAAGGTTCTTACTTCTGTCGCTTCTCTGAGTGTGGAAAATATTCCTTGAGATGAAATATTAGTTTTCTCTTGAGATCAACAAATAAAACAAAAATTCAAAAATTCTCAACTTCACTACAAATAGCTGGCGTAGTACTGGAGTTTTGTTAGGATGCATAATGTAAACTAATACTATTATGAGTTGGAGATATGTCTACATACTTGTAAACATATATATTTAATGCATGCATTTATCAAAATCAACATCAAACTTTTTTTTTTCTTTTTTTAGGTTTTTTGAGACAGGGTCTCGCTTTTGTGGTTTAGGCTGGCCCTGAACTCAGCCTCCAACTCACATCACAGAAATCCTCCTGCCTCTGCCTGCCGAGTGCTGGGATGACAGGCGTGAGCCACCAGGCCCAGCACTGTGGTATGTGGTACTGGTTGCTGCTGGGGTGAGTCTCCACACCCAGTATTGTTATGTGGTTACCGGGGATCGAACCTGGCTCCTTGCACTTGCAAGACAGGTGCAGAAGACAGGTGTATATGTACCACTGAGCTAAATCCCCGGCCCAACATCAAACATTTAAAAGAGGATTATAGTAATAGATGCACTGCTAGTAATCCCCCAGCAAATTCTTGCTTCTTTGAGCCCATTTAGGCCACCATTCTTGCCACAACCTTAAGCAGTTTTGCCATTTCCATAGGTGTCTTCATGAGGTGAGATAAAAAAATATGCTGAATGGTGCTCCAAAGATAAGGTAGGCTCCTAAGCACATTGCAGTGTGTTCTCACATTGTCCACTGAATATGGCACCAGAACATGTGACTTTTAGCTTTTGTCCCAAATTAAAATGACCTTGAAAATAAATATTTTGAACAGATTCAGCACAATTGTATAAATACAACAACATGAATAAGACATACATGGGGGAGGATTTTCAAGACTACTTTTATGTGTCTACAGAAAGGGAATCATTACTTATTATCAGTGTCCTACTTTACAGCTAAACTTCCCTATGAGTATTTAATCAGCAAATAGTGAGTCCCTGTTTTGAAGGCAGGGTTCCTGTAAACCTTGGATCAGATCCAATTTACTTGGAATTGTATATGTACCAACACTTGCTTGGTACATAATGTGACCTTATGTGTAATTTCATCTAAATATACATTATTTAATAAATCTGTTAATTACATGGAATTCATATCCAAAAGTACAGTATATAATCATGCTTGAAAAAAATGGGTTGAACACATGTATTTTCCATGTAGGATACATCACAGTCTTCTTGAACCTCAGACAGTATATTGGCTTCAGGCTTGAAAAGGCAATCATCAAAATCATCAATTAAAAAGTATAAGCCCCCCAAAATATATGGCATAAATAGCATGCCATATGTGTTTTTTCAGTGTGTGAGCAGAAGATGTGTTTTCAGTATGAGAACAGAAATAAAAATACTGATTTTTCATCTTGTCTGACCTCAGTGGAAAGTACTCATGTAGGTGACAACTTTCAGTAATTTCTTATTTGTAAATGATCGCAAAAGTATCTTCAGTATTGATTTTCTAGTTACAAATAAATTCAATCCCATAGGTGAATTCACAATAATTAAACATGTGAGTGATGGATATTGACTGTCCACATATATATGCAAAATAACTATATAAATTAAAAATTAAATTAGTAGCCTTTTGATGTAGGATTTATTTTTTTTAAATCAATACTTTTTCCAAATAAATGGTAGTTAGAACATATTCTTAAAACATACCATTTTCAAAGTTGAACAAAAGATCGAAATTTTGTAAGGAAATTCAGTGGTTTAATATTTTAGAAAAAATATAAAACTATGTAATAATTAAATATAACTGCCTATATTCTTACAAAGTTGTCTCTATAATTAATACATAAGACTAAGTATGTAAGTAATCACAATGTAAATTTTGTTCATATATTTTTGTGGAAAATGGTAAAATTCTTTTCAAAGAATATATATATATATATATATAATATGTGTATGTATATATATGTATGTATATATATTTTGACAGGTCTTGCTTTGTAGAACTTCAGGATCTTATTGATCCTGAATTAGCCTCAAACTCAGCATTCCTCCTGCCTCTGCCTCCTGAGTGCTGGGAATACAGGCATGAGCCACCATGCCTGGCACTGTAGTGTGTGATACTGATTGCTGGTGGGCAAGAGTCTCCACACCTGGCTTTGTTTTATGTAGTTACTAGTGATAAAACCCAGGAACCTGCACTTGCAAGGCAGGCAGTAGAATCACAGAACTAAATCCCCAGCCTAATACATTAAATAATTTTAAAAGAATAAGTTTATTTGAAATACTAATTTAAGATCAATTAAGATTACTTGAAATATTAACTTACTTCAAACACTTGAATATTAACTTAAGATAACATTGACAATAATCAAATCTTGTTAATAGGTTGTAACATTTTTTTAATGTTGTGATAAAAGCAGAAATTTAGAGACCAAACCAACAGAATGAGATTCATGTTCACATTGAACTTATAAAAATTATCATTTTATTTAATAAACAAAACCATTAACTGAGTATTTCAATTTTAGAACTTCTCTTTATTAAATGATATTTTTTAAAAAGTAAATATGCAATGTGAAAAAATATACACATGCAGTAAATATTTCAAAAGAATTAGAATATTCAATATATACATGATTTTATAAACTTTACTTATAAATATGAACTAAAAATAAATCTCTAAGAAAATAAATTATTATATTGTGAATGAGAAAAGCAATGCTGAATCACTCAAAAGGCTTAAATACTAAATTTATAAATCATTACAAATGTCCAGAACAGATTTTTAAAGGTAATCATTCTAATTAGATATGAAGAAAGAAAATGTTCAAAATGTGATAAAATATTGATCTAATGGGTACAACTTAAATGACTGATAGCTTGTCAGGATGGAGAACTAGACCTATAGTATGTTTCCAGATATACGAAAAATTTACTCAATCATTTTTACAATCCATTCAAAATTATCTATCAGTGTAAATAAATGTCACTGTAGTAAAATGCCATTATTTCTCTAGATTTCTACCTAACAGAACTATGCTCACATGTAGGACAAAAAACAGTCATTTGTTTGGCATTAAGTTATTCCAATAGTGGATCCAAACATGACTTTAGCACAATATTTTTATTTAGAAAGCTTTAAACCTACATACTAACAGACAATTCTTATAAATTACTCACAATTTTATTTCATCTCAAAAGGTGATACTTTGCTACCCAGTATAATTCAACATGAAGCTTAAGAAAAATTATTCACTTCACGTAAATCTTAACAGACAATTATCATGGGTAGGTTATAATTGGTGACGTTAAATGTATACATTTGAAAAGATATTTGTATTCAGAAAAACCAAGAATATTCTCCAATGATTATATATGTTATCTTTAATATTTTAGAAGATAAATTGAGGAAATAAGACCTTTTATTTAATCATTATTTTTTGCCAAATACTTTGTAGCACTTGTAACAAAAAAGATGAAACCAGAGGCCAGGGATTTAGCAAAGTGGCACCGCTGCCTGCTTTGCAAGCACAAGGTCAACTCCAGCACTGCCAAAACCCCCAAAACAAAACAAAATGGTGGAACCACATTTTCCCAACTCACACAACTTAGTTTGGGATCATGTCTAATAGTGATGAATTGTACTGCTTGCCTTGAAAGTTAAATATCCAAGTCATGTCATATTCTGGTACAAACTCATAGTGTTGAATGCAATTATGATGTGTATTCATAATGTACTAATAAAGATAATTTTTTTTAAAAAGTTAAATATCCCGTACTGTGTTCAAAACCATCACACCTGCACACACACACACACACACACACACACACACACACACACACACACACACAAATGTGAACTCACATACACAGATATATAACTCGAAATGAGCTGTTGTGGTAGTTGAAATTGTGTTCTATTGTTTCTACTTATAATATAGTGAATAAGCTATAGATTCCAGACCTAAACCTAACTTCCTGGATCCATATCCTACTTCATTTGTCTGTTTTAGGTTCTGGGGATTAAATTTAGAATTTTTGCATTTGTAGCTAATTTTTTTTTTTTTTGACAGATGAGGCTCACTAAGGCCCTAGGTTGCCTGCCTTGACTTCAGACTTGCAATTTCTTCCTTAGTTCCATGAATTCTGGGACTATAGGCACCCCCACTGTAGTTGACTATATCCTAGTGCCTTTCATTGTTTATTCATCACTCAGATTGGTTGCTTTGTAACAAAAGATAATAATAATATTTAACTAAGATGCTATTTAGATTAAATGAGTTAATACATGTAAAATACTTAAAGTTAAATAAAACTATAATTATTATGTTTCATAAAGTACTATTTTATTAGTTGAAAGGAAGACATCAAGCAGAAAAAAATGTATCATGTGTAATATCATTGGTAATTTTGAGAATGAATAAGACATATAAGGAAATCTTCCATATCCTAAATAAATGATGACCAACAAGGACATTTCCTTCACATCATACTATAAATGGAGAAAACAAATCAATATGCATAAATCTGTACATATGCTTAATCTAAATGACATATTTGAAAAGATAAAACAAATCATTTCAATTCTTCATTTTCTTTCTATATATTGGATTTTGTACTTCACATTGCAATATAAAAAAACATTGGTGCCTTGGGGTGCATGTGTGTGTTTGTATGTGTGTGTCTGTCTCTGTGTGTAAGAGAGACAGAGAGAGAGAGAGAGAGAGAGAGAGACAGAGAGAGAGTGAGAGAGAAAGACAGAGAAAGAGATTGAGGTTGAATTATATACTCTGCCAGAAAAGTGTCTACACATTTCAGCAATTTTCTCTACCAATAATTATCTGGAAGCTAATGGTCACTTTGAGTATCTCTTGTAATTAATTGTAGAGCACAGAGGTGACTTGCATTAGTCGCATGATCTCTCAATACATTTCGTATTAAATATTTATACAAGATTTTCTTTTACCCACATATACATTCTTCTGGAAGACTCTGTGTTCTTAGTCAAACAGTGTTAAAAATAATTTATAATGAAGAACCACAGCATACAGTCAGTAAATCAACCTTACAAGTTTTCATTACAGACTAGAGTGCTCTTTTTAAATACCAACATTTGTAAATGAGGAACAAAATGTATAATAGATATTGTAAAATAGGAAGAAAGTGTTCAAAAGGAGAGGGGAGCTAAGAGGATACAGGGGAAAAGAGAAAAGAAAAAAGATAAAATGACAGTAGAAAGAAAATAAAACCAGAAACAAAGCTTTTGTAAGCAGGGAGTGGTGGAGGGGATGAAAAGAAGAAGGAGAACTGGGAAAAAAGTTAGAATCAAGATATATCATGCACAGATAAAGATTTCCAATGCTAAATATGATCATAGGGCATATCTCAAGTATACCAAAAAACTTAGTGAAAAAATACAAATTGAAATTATTATCATAGTTGTGGATGTATCTTATAGTATTACACATTTACTAGAAATGTAATAATATATCAGTTGATATTTACACCTGGAGCTAACATATAGATGGGTGAGCTTTCCACTGAAATACGAAAGAGCATATCAGCATTTGAGGATTTTTTTTTTACAGAGTCTCTTTTATATATTAAGGTGAGTGAAGTGGATATTGTCAACAATAAGTTTAAAATATTTTATAAGCACAAAGAGAATATAACTGCTTTGTTAACTTGAAATGATTCCCAGCCCAATTAAATCGCCTGGATAATGTCATACAGCTAATGAGAGGTTGAGCTAATGCTCAGAATTTTTGTTCCTTGCTTGTGATCTTGGAGTCTCCATCTTTCACTTTGTTAAAAGCCAGGAAGCAAAGCCATTGACCGATGGTGGTGCATGACAGAACTACAAGAATTCTACAGCCTGTAGTTCTTAGATTTCTACAAATGTCCTCATAAGTGAAATAAATAGGTCACAAATAGGTAAATATCACATGTTTTCTCTGGCATGAGAAAATAAAGATGTAAATGAGTTCTAGAATTGTATGTTATATAATGTGAAATAGAAAATACTCAAAGTGAAATATGGTGAGGGGGGGAAATAATGAAATTATAACAAAAAAGAGAAAGGAAACAAAGTTTATGTATATGGGGGGTGGTAGGTTGGGTAGGGCTATGGGAAAAAATGAGAATTAAGTTGTGTCTTATACTGGTACAAATCCCCATTGTGGAGTGCAATTGTGATGTGTATATGTAATGCATCAATAAATATTTCAATTAAAAAAAAGATTTCTAAAAATTCATTAGACAATTGGGAACAATAGTTTCTGAAAGGAAGCTACCTACAATCAGGGTCCAAACATACATGTAACTTTTCTTTATTATGTTCAGAGTAGTTTGGTAGCACTAAGAGGTGATCCAGAGATGCATAAGAGAAGATCCTGTTTTCCCAGGCCTGTGTCCAGGTGCAGTGAATCTTGCTGTTTTCTTCTAGGCCATGCTTTGTCTCAACTCCTCCACTTTCCATATTTCTCTCAAATTATACTGCATACCCAAGTCCACACAGCTCTCTTTCTTCCCTCTGTTTAGACTGGTAAGCCAAAGCAGAATCTCTTTCCTTTTCAGGATTGGCTGCAAAGATCAGAAAATAAACCGCAGGTCCAAGGAAATTGCATATGAGGTTATGCAGATGGAACGATTATTCCAGACATTTTAAAAATGAGAATGTATGAAATGGATTGTTGAAAAAACAAAAATCCTCACTTTCATAACTCTTAAATTTTCTCTGAATTATTTTCCCAAAAGTAGCTAAAAGCTTCTTGTGATCCCTTCATAGATCAAGAGAAGTAAATTGTAGTTATGCCATTTAAAACTTTAGTATTGGTATTGATAATATGGCTAATACCTAGACTTATTACCCTGCACCAACCTAAGATTTCTCTGTATTATGTTCTCTCTCAAGAAAAGCATCTTGGAGAGCACTGAGTCAGTTATATGTACAGAATCAGTTAAGATTTATGCCATTTAAAAAAATGAAAGCCAAGAAGAATGTTGTTCTATTTGTGCAGAGTCATGGATTGAGAAAAACTAATAAGGATGAAGGAAGAAAAGCAGAGCTTCTTTGCACCTTTTATGCCATCGTGTTTCTGCTGCTCCAGAGTTCGCTCACATTCACTCCAGAGAGAGCACTCTCTGTGATTCAGAGAGCCTCATGAATGACCCATACTGGAAAGTGAAAACTAGCTTGTATACTGGGTCTTCTTTCAAGATCTCCTTTCATTTTCCAGTGTAACAATTCTAAATGATCGTTGTGATGAGTAGCATTTTCACCTGTTGAGTGGAGTATCATTACCTCCTTTGCTCAGAGAATTATTATGACAATTAATACTAAATAGAAGGAAAATACATTGAGATACCAAACAGATAAGCAAGTTTAAATTAAGTGAGTGGAATTATTAATATTGTCACTTATGTACATGTGTTAGTAGCAGCATGAAAAAATCAGTTAACAAGTAGAATACAGTGGGTAAAATGATCAAGTAGTGATTTTAGCACAACCCTGAGACTTCACAGTGGAAGTGAGTGAGACTCAACCTTCCTGGTAACCATAGTATCTTCTATTTGTGTTGGGTAGGTTAGGTCAGGGAGATAGCTTATCCAAACTTCCTCAAAAAATCCATTTTAAGACTTTCCTTTAAGGTAGAAGCATATGTTATTGCTGCATGAATGCTTCATTCATTCATTTTATGGCTTATTACATTGATTTCAACTTGCTTCAATTCCAGAGGCTCCCCTTTTTTCTTAATTTCTTTTTTATGGCCCAGTGCCTTTCTGAAGATTGCTGGCCTTCCTTGTATCTAGGATATTTGTCTGCAAGACAAACCTACAGACTGTCTCTTCTACTTTACTGCAGAGGAATTCATGGGTTCACTGTCCCCCTGGTAAAAGGTTAGTTTATGTCTCATGTTCTTTTTCTTCCAGTGTCACCCCAGCTAAATTCATTCTATTGAAATGGAAGAAGTTGAGGAGCCTGAAAGCCCCAGAAAGATTGCAGAAATTGTATTATTTTGTTGGACAGTATATGCACACACCCAACAGCTCTTGGATGAGAATTCATTTTTGATTCAGCTTTCTTGCCTTGTCTTATTCTGCTAATAGCTGAAGCATGAGACAGTTGAGACAATGAGAAAAGAAATACTGGAGAAACAAAGAGAAAAAGTGTGTCAGAAAGAGTGCTCAACTTTTAACTTAACAAATATTTTTTTTTCAAAAGTATCAAGCTCCGTGGCTTATTTAAATTCAATTTCCTTCTAGGAAAAAGTTTCAATTTTTCAAAGGATGTACTAGCTTTACATCATGAGAAATAAAATATGACAATTTGTTTTTAATTTTTTAAAAATTTATTAATTCTTAGCAGTACGTAATGATTACATTCATCAACTCTGACAATTTGGAGGCAATTACATTTAAAATAAACAAAATTCTGAGATATCAAAATAAAAATCCTAACGCTATAAAAATAATAGGTCCCGCTTTGAAATATTTCCCCTGAATCACTCATCTCAAATTTGCAAAAGTTTTAGCTCTTCACATCCTCTCCAAGTCAGTATAGCAAACATTACCAACTTTCAAATTGAAGTGATCCACCAAACAGTAGGATTTTTTGTTTGTTTGTTTGTTTGTTTGTCTGTTTTGTTTTTGAGACAGGATCTCACTTTCACAGTTCAGGCTGATGCTGAACTCACTATGTAGCCCAGGAAAGGCAAATGCCAGGACCACTAACCTAAATCCTACTTCCTGACAAATCCCTGCCTGATAGTTTTATTCTTAATAATGTAAAACTCTGATATTCATCTATCTGTCTCTTCAAGTACCTATTGCAATACCTAACACACTAGATATGGTGTATGTATTACTCTAATTGAAAAGTTTCTAATTACAGTTATCCCAATAAAAACTAACAGATCTACTAAGACAAGAAAACAGAAGCAGTGTCTAGATATGGCCCATGCTCAGGTCAAACTTGTAAATATTTGAGAAGAAGTTTAATTCTCAATAAAGAGAAGATTATTACTAATTATTTCCTAGGTGAACTAGTTTGAAAATACCCAGAGCAGTTAATTAGGACACAAAACAATTCTCTTAAATTGAAAGACTTCCAATTGTATTGCTTGTGTCTTTTTTTTTTTTTAACCATGCTTCTGCTTTAACAGAAGGAACTATTTATCATTATAGAAATTCTGGGGCCAGGGATGAAGCTCAGTGGTTCCATGCCAGATTTATAAAAGTGAGTTCCTGAGTTTGATCCCTGGTACTACAAAAAAAACAAACAAAAATGAAGAAAGACAGAAACAAAGCCTTCTCTTGTAAGCCTCTAATATCACAACTCATATTTTTTCATTCTTTGCTAGATAATTAAAATAATAAGTTGAAAGTAAAATGGATCATTAAAAGGGAATACTCAATCTCTGATGGAAGCCTATATGTTTACCTAGAGCACATGGATTTTCCATGTCCTTTTGGTTGATTTAAATCTACCCAACTCTGAGGCCCAATACCTCCAAGAGGTTACATAATAAGCAGTGGGATTAAATATGTCATTCTTATATATAAAGTGATGAGCTGTGAATTCAGCTGGATCATCAGCATGTATATTAGATGTGTATGTTGCAAAACAATTACCCTTCCAAATTTGCTCATATTATTAAAACCTAAAATGATATGATTTTAAACAATATTATAATTTTATGTTTTGTTAGTAATTTCCATCCAATATTGATTGAAGAGATCAATGGACTATCTCAGCATGTTATGATATACATTTATTTACTGTTGTCCTGATGCAATAAAATTAAATTACAGTAATTTATCAGTTCATACCACCCTGTACTTAATCTACTTACATTGTCATTTCCAACAATATGCGTTCTATCTTGTGAAAACTGCAAAGACAATTCCCTAACAAGTGAGAGAGAGGGGGGGTTTATAGAAAAGAGGAGGAAGAGGGGTTGTGCTGTGGATGGCAGATGCACATGGCCTCTGTGCTGTATGGATACGGCCTGTTTCAATTGATTTCTTTATCCCATGCACTTCTTACATTTGATACTCTGGAATTGATATCAGGGTTTCTGAAGTTATCATTGACAATGTTATATCTTCATTGTCAACATCAGATTATGATGCAAGTTCTACAAAGAATCTTTGAAAAAGATTATCAAACCACAAAGGGCATTAATTGCCTTGGCAATTATGGTTAAACCTCAGCATTTTCCCATTTTTTATTATTGGATTGGAAAAGAGTGACCCAGAACATGCACTGCAGATTCCCTAACTCGTATGTCCTTCAGATCATTGACATAGTAAACACTCACTTAAAACCTTTCACTCACTTTAAAATGTGTTTCCTGCTGGAGATAAACTTGACAGTGTCATTAGAAAAATGACTCTGACAGCTGCAATACAATAGCAGTAGAAAATTAATTTAACAGAGAAAAAAAATTATTTGACCAAGGAATTATAATTCAATA
Source organism: Petromus typicus (assembly GCA_004026965.1). NCBI lineage: Eukaryota > Metazoa > Chordata > Mammalia > Rodentia > Petromuridae > Petromus > Petromus typicus. The sequence goes on from PVIR01000318.1 coordinate 116,422, forward strand.
TTATAATTCTTAAAGTAATATTACTTTAAGATTTAAGAAAAATGGGAAAGACCTAGAAGGGAACTGGGGAAAATGAATTTCAGAAGGAAGAAATGCAATGTACAAACATCACATAAATGTGTATGTTCTTGTACGTATGCATGTGTATGTGAGTGAGAGAAAGTACAAAAGATGAGGAGAGTGAATATATATATATATATATAGATATAGATATATATGACTATATATTACTATTATATAATAGATTACTAAGTATATAGTACTAAGAATCAAACTCAGAACCTTGCTAGGTAAGTGAATAGCCACTGAGCTGGATTTCCAATTCCTACAGCAAGGAAGTCAGTGGTCTCTTTTAAAAGCTTTATTCCAGTAAGTTTGCAAAAAAGTATCCATAGATTAAATTAATACTCATTCTTCTTCTCCTCTCTCTTCTCTTTTATTCTATTTTCATCTTTCTTCTCCTCTCATCCCCTCTTTTTATTGAGTGAATACAATTCAGATCTCTAACTGCTTTCACAAGTATAGAATGAGGAAAGACATGTTCATTAAAGTGAAAACAGTAGGTCAGCTTTCTCTCAGGCTGATCAAGGCAAGGGAGAAAATGTATCAGTTTTGTTCTGTAACAGGTTCACTGCCCCAACAAATTTCCAAACTATTTCTTTCCTTTTTCATTTATATCATGCCTTAAATTACATTTGAGTGTCTTAAATCCTCAAATATCAGTGACAAACGGAAGCCCGCTGCCGCCCCTGTGGCACGGCTTCTACTCTGATCTCGCGCAGGCTGTTTCTGTGGCCAGCCTGAAGCGCTGGTAATCACTGGTAATCATTGGTAATCACTGGTAATCACTCACCTTTCTCTTTTCTGTCACCATTCCTGTATGTCTCTTTAGCCCTAAAGCCCATGCAGCTGCGCACACTCCCAGGCTCAACTGAAGCCATACCCACACTCACTTCTCTTTCTGTCCTACCTCTGTACATCTTTGGTAGAAAAGTCTACTCTTCTGAACATTCTTCTGCCACTGATACTCTTAATTCATGTGTCTGCTCACCTTCTCACCACACTAACTCTGTCCAATTGCAGGCTGGTTTAAGCAATCTTTCCTTACACTGTCAGGTTTTTAGAACAGCTGGAAAAAATCCACACATCTATGATGATTAGTGCCACTGGAAGTCAAGCAAGAACTTGTTTCTGATTTTTAAAATTTCTTCAAGTGATTTTTCTGGTCATTTATCCTTTTAAAAAATAAGTGGTAGACATTCTAATCCACTTGTATGTCCAACTAAAGAAGTTAAGCTAACTATTCACATTATTTCTTGTGAGCCTTATATAAACTCAGAAAAAATATTGTTACCAAAACTGAGTCCTTAGGAGTCAGCGTGGTGGAGCTGCACAGTGAGGAATGGAAAGGAAGATCATGACAACTTTCTGACCACTGCCTCCTTTAGTTGTGGCAACTAAAACATCTAGCTGTCTTAGCTGAACTTTGGAGTTTATGTCAAGTTTAGAAGAATCTGAAAAATTCCAAATTCAACTCGTCTGATTTTTCCAAGGCTTTACCATCATTGCACTTGGATAAAGGTAAACTCTTGGATGGGCATTCTAGGGATGGTCTAAGGGTTCGAGAGAGCTCAACATGCTTTCCTGATAGTTAGAGGAAAGAAGGACCCTGGGAGTTATTTATTTATTTATTTGCTACTCTTCAAATCATATCATCATTAATTTATTTCACTGTTCCCTTCCAAAAGCATTCCTTAGGGGTAAGCACCTGCACTTCTTCCAATTTAAGAAGAATTTGGTAGAATACTGACCTGTTTCTGTGTGCTATTTCATTCCATTTTGCTCAGTTATTGTGGTATACTTAATGTAAATTTCTTTCCCTGTAGTTGTATTTTCATTTCATATTTACCAAGAAATTTATTCAAATTTAATACAGTTTATGTATGAAAACTGTATTGGTCACTCCTTCTTGCTTCTCTGCAAGTAAGTATGTAAATAATGTTTTACAAAATAATTTCACTTCATTGTAATTTTAAATGTTAAAATATTTTTTCATAAATTGATTACCATCAGAATTACATATAATTTTAATTAATCAAAATGCTATAAATACCATTATGTTTGCAGAAACTATTTTTTTACATAAAAAATTAAAATATTCTTTGAATTTCAACTACATAAAACTCTGGGCTACATCTTTTTCAGGTTGCTTATCTCATTACAAATATTAATTATTTCCATAATGTGGCAAAATTTACTAATTATTCTCTTTTAAATTTAGCTTTTATAGATTTCACATGATGAATCTTATTCACTAAAAAATATAGATGGGAATGGAAAAACTTTTGTTATGTAAATATTTTTATATTCTTTTCATTCTTTCTAAGTTATACTCTCCTTTCATGGGAAAACAAATCACACAATTATTTTGCATTCAAGTTCATTTTTCACAATTTATTTTCTAATAATTTAGTTAGTTCTCTTCAATTTTGTTGAACGTAAAATATTATAAACTTGATTTTTGAAGGATTCGTTGGTCATAAGGACTGTTCTTTTTCTCATTCTAGGATCCAGCACCTGTCCCTCTGACACCTGGAGGCAGGTTCTGTTATCTCTGCCTCCTCAGGTGATACACACTCATTACCCTTTCTGTCTTCAAGTTAGAATGGCAACTGCACAGGGGTGAACAAAAATAGAAAATCTGGAGGAAGATGAGTTTTGCAACAGATGACATATAAACCACTGTGAATCTGAAAGACATGCTTCCTGACACTGCCCAAGCCTGGGCCCTTAGGAAGAGCACTAGCCCAAAGAAGTTAGGCACTTTTACAGTAAGATGACTGCACAGACTGTACTCTGGACTCCCTTCACGTTCACTCTATAGCTTTGCTTTGCAACATTCTCACATTTTTGTCTCAACTGGTAGGTACATTTTTTAAGCACAAAGCTTCTGTTCTTCAATTAACTCTGGAACACGAAATGTGGTGCCTAGCATGCACTTAGTCAGTGTTTTTAGTATAAATATAACAAAAAGGTAAATAATAAAAGAGCAAGAAAAGTATACCATTTGGTTTACTTCTTGAACTATTTTTCCTATCAGTAAAAATAACTTACATGAATGACCTAACTGCATTATTATGTACATTAGTGCTTCATTACTGAAGGCAGCAAGTAAGACTAAAATAAAGAGAAGATGCACAAAGTCATCCAATTTGGGGAAATAAGAGTACAAAGGGAACCTGAGAGATATGTTATCACTGGACTTCAAACTCACTTGCAGTTGAGGTCAAATGAAATGGCTGATGGATTTTTAGAATCCCGAGGTACTGGGATCAGAGATAGAAAAACTGAATTCATATTTTTAGAAATAAGGTAGAAAGACAGAAGTCACAATTAAAAGGTAAAAATGGCATTTAGGCATATATTGAAGAGTTTGCTATCTGAAGCTGCAAATTTACTGCAATAAAATCTATCCCTTTCTGTGTCTGAGATCTTTCTTTTCAAGGTGAGTTCATTCTCTAACAACTCCAGGGCTGATCTCCTTGGTTGATAAGGTCCCCTGTTGGCTTTGCATCCTGGTAGAATCAAGTAGCAGACCTTGTAAAATTAACGTTTCTCTGCTGCTCTGAAGATAAGTGCTTGGCTGACCCTAGAAGTGCAATGCTGACTATAAAGTTCACCTTCTTTCCATATCCCAACGTTGAAAGAAGTCTGAAACAGTGAATAATTCATCCCGCAGAGATAAGGAATGTGGCCTTGTTGGTAAGGGCTTTATGATGCTATCGCTATGTATTCTCCACCTGAAAACTTATCAAGGGATTTTACCTTTATGTCTATTCCACATATGAGGAAAAGAAAGAAAGAAAGAAAGAAACTAACAGAGGTCAAAGTGTAACTGGGGTAATAAGGGCCAGTTTCATTTGGGGTTTTGATTACCTCCTAAATGCAAAGTTCACTGTGCACCATTATTTTATTCTGTCCTGTAGTAAGTTAGGTACTATGATTTGTTGTGGGTCAGGGAAACTCAGTGCTAATATGCCTTTAAATGTAAAGGAACTGGTTTTCAATACATGGGAAATTTTGAAAATTTAATATTCAAAATTTCTTCAGACTCCCTCCCTCCTTTGTTGTCATTCAACAGTCTGGGCACCCGTGCAGCTATCACTAAAAAAAAATTCAATTATTTGTCAGAATTGATTCAAAATATTAACCTTGAGCACAGTGCTTTGTAGATTTGTTCATAATGTGTATTTGGAACATGAGAAATCAGGGAAAACAGATAATTTCAAGGGACTGCTTGTGTCTGTTATTGAAGACAGTCTAGACTAGCATAGGTACCTCTAACAAAGGGTTACTTTTTAAACAAAAGGTATAATGAACAAAGATCACATTTCTAAATCAAAGAAAGAATTCAAATATCTAATCTTCCTCCTCTTCATATAAATGTTATTTCAGATGAATTTTATAGCATGCAGAAAAATAACCAACACATTTTACTCCCAATGTATACAGTTAGTTTCCCTGGCATCATTCATCTGTACAAAAGATCTTTGTCTTGTGTGGACCCCATGTATTCAAAGGGCCATGCAGATGCCACTGCAAGAGATATGAATAAGACATGTTCCTTTTTCATAAGCCAGACAGATAAGAAATTAAGTACAATTTAAAAAGATGGAGATGCAGTACATAAGTGAGAGGAAATGCCATGACATCTGTGCAAAGGAAAGTTTTGCTGAAGAGGTTACACACAGATCAGGTGGGGGAGGAAAAAAAAGAGTAGGTAGAACTGTATAATAAACATTAATGTTTTAAAACACTGAGGAGGAGTATATACCAGGAAGCAAACATGTGTCATCCTTTTTCAGTATACTATAGTTTAGTAGAGTATCTATAATGATTACTCATCATGTGAAGAATTGAATATTATTTTCTTGGCAATAGTAAGTCATGATAAAATGACAAAAATGTGGCCTTTTTACTAATTCCAATTCTTTCATGTGATTTCATTATTGTTTTCACTGGTATTTTCAGTGCATGTTCAGAGTCTATATCCTTCTTTTTACATTTTGTGGTTTTTTTTCTCAGTGTATATCAATACTTAAGACTTATCTGTATAATGCATACTGATTTGTTCATTTTATATTTGGATGAACTTGCCATTAAAATAGGATGGGTATGTGGTGTTTTTATCTGAGCAAATGAGGAAATATTATGGATATAAAAGAAGGCTGAGTAGAAAATCAAGGGAAAAACTTGGAAAGCAAAATAGAAACTAGAGAATGGAAATATGGTGATGTTTAGCAATTCATTTTTCAATTTTGAATAGCATAATTACAGTTAGTAAAAATTTTCATTGTGTTTATTTGACTCTGTCCTTTTCTAACTAAATATGTTTTAATCAAATATTAAAATAATTTATAAGGATTTATAAAGAATGAGCTACAGTTAACCCAGAATTTTCTTTATGTGTTTCCTATCTACTTCCTGCCTAACTTCTAAAAATTGGTCTTTCTTCACTAAATGGTTTTATTGGAAAACTTTTCCAAGATTAGGGAGGTGGATCTGTTTTGGGCAGGGCAAACTACACTAGAACTCCAGAATTCTGTCAGAATCGAAGAGGTTAACCACAATATGCTTTCTTTATTTTTTTTATTCTGGTACCTTCAAAATGAGTGCTGTCATGCTGTTTATACATTTTTTTCTTTTTGAATCCCACTTCTCTTCTTTTTCCTAGGTTATTCCTTCCAATATACACAAGTTCAGATTCAGACATTGTTTTTATCACCAAGAATAGGTACTGAAAATACTGTGGCCAAGAATATTGATTTCTTTCTTTCTTGTGTTATATGTTAGTCCATTAAGAATTTGGGGGCTAATAATTTGCAACATTTTGTTTGATAGTTTTTCTTTATTTTGAAATTTTTGGGAGCAGAAGAAGTAAACTCCACCAAATTTAGACAAAAACAATGAACAATGAGATAGTGAATAGGTTACACAGTGAAAGGCAATGATGGGTAATCAGCAAAGACTAAGATCCAGACAGCAAAATATGCAAACATACCACGGTGCAGCCTATAGCCTCCTTCTGTAGCCTCCTTGTCCTCATCACTAATACAGTTCAACTTAACATGGATCTTATGCTTAGTGCTCAGTTCTTCTGTCATCAGCTAGCCCATAGCCACCATCACTGTTACTGTGCCACTTGTCACAGACTTTTTTACTTAATAAGCCTGGGACTCCTGCTACAGTAGTCATGGCCCAACACCTAGGAAAATGTACTGTAGAAATTATGCATTTACTTCTAGACTAATCGCTACAGATTAGGGGTCAGAGTCCTGGTACTATATAGTTGGTCCATTTTTTAGTTTGTATATTTAGTCTATTATATTACTGAAAAGATCATCCACTTCTGCATCCTCATAGTACCTGTGAAATAAACTGACTGTACAAATATGCTTCTGGATTCTTTATTGGGCTCCATTCATCTGTGTGATCCTGAATGACCTGGTATAAGAGTACCTCAATTATGACACTGTCATAGTAAATCTTGAGATCTGCTGACTCTACGTCCTCAGGCTTTGTTTACTCTCAAGGCTGTCTGTTTGTGTGTCTCTATGAAATTTGCAAATAATTTGTTTATTCTCATAGGAAAAATCTTCTGGAATTGTGAACTGTATGACTTCAGTTATAGCTCTATTTGAGGGATAATATTGTTGCATTTTTTTTTGTTTCTTCCAATCCCAAAACAATTTTTTCTCCTTTTGAGCTTTCTCATTTTCTAAATAATGATTTTGTTTTTCCTCCTACGTATTTACAATCTGGCCCTGTTCGACATTTCATTTCCAAGATGAATTTTCTTGATTGCTTCTCTTGGTGCTCAGTTTACTCATCTAAAGGTTTATCTGATATTTACTACCTGTTCTCTCAGTTACCAAGAGTGATGTGTGAAATTCTCCATGTCTGTGCAGTATTTGTTCATTTCCTCTCTGAGTTCTGAAACTTTCAGATGTTAGTATTTTGAAGTGAACTTCTAATTCTACTTAGGCACTAGAAGAATGCTGAGAAAACCATACCCAGCTACATAATGAACAAAAGGCAGATCAACTGTGACATCACAACTTGTCAGAGACCTTTAGAATCTCTCTACAGGTGAAAAGAAAAAGCAAACAAAAATCAACTGAAAATGTGTGACTCTTGAAGGATAAGTGTTGGCAGCAAGTTAGGATGTACTTGCTTGGAAGAAAATCTGTACTGAACTTGATTGGGGAACCTTTCCCATAGGCTTCCCACAGGTGTTCAGGAGCACATTTGAGGTAACCTGAAACTGAGACGGACCATGGATGGTACAGTAGCTGGTAAGACCCTGACTGGGAGGGTCTGGCCTGAAACTTCTGTGCATTTCTCACCCTTTTATCCAAACAAGTAAAATCTTTAGGCCCAGAGATGCTGAGAGCAATGTCAGTCTCCCAGAGAGAGACAAGAAACATTCTTTCACATAGATGAGAAATACAGTTGTTCATCCCACAGACAGAAATAGGGAACTTTTTGTGGGTCAGAGTCACACTAGTGGCAGCAGTGCTGCTCCTGGGGAAGTGAAGGGTGGGGAACAAGATAGGGAGCAGCATGCAGCATCCTCCAGGTTCAAGTTAGTTTTATATCCTAGAAAAGTAGGAAACTATGCTTTAAAAATATGAGCCATTCTTTCTGGAGTGAGAAGGAAGCTAGTTTTTCATTTGAATCTCTCAAATGACCAGTGATATTGCACATCTTTTCATATATTTATTTGCTTTTTCTATTTTTTCATCTGAAATCAACCAATAGCAAATGCTGATGGTGTTGTGGAGACAAAGAAACATTCCCCACTGTTGCTGGAAGGGTAGACTGGTGCAACCACTGTGGAAATTCCTCAAAAAAAGCTAGAAGTAAAGGTTGCATTAGATCCTGCTATTTTTGTGCTGATATTTATTACCTGTAAAAAGTAAAAGCATCATACAACAGTTGCATGTGCATACCCATGTTTATAGTAGCACAGTTTACAACAGCTAAATCTTGTAAACAGCCCAAAAGCCAATAAATGAGAAAGTATAAAGGAGATATTGGGGTTTTTTTTAAAACTTTTTTATAAAATGGAGTATTATTTAGTCACACAAAAAGACTATCTTGAGACATTCCTAACTAAATGGGTGCACCTTGAGGTCACACTCATAAATGAAATTATGTATAAATATTTATAAATGATATATGTATAAATACAAAATCTTTCCTCTCACATGAGAAACTAAAGGTGTAAATGAGGTCCACAATACCTGACAGATATTGTGGAAAAGGAAGAAATTTTCAAAGAGGAAGATGAACTAAAGATAGAAAACAGGAAAAGGAAAGAAGGGAAAGAAAAATTGAAGATAAGAAGAGGAAAAAAAAGAAACCTCACTTATATAGGCAGGTTGAGTTGAAAGGAGGGCATGAGAATGGGAAAAAATAAGAATCAAGGTATATCATGTACAAGTACAAACTCTCAGTGTTGAATGGCATCATAAATTCTACCTAAAATGTACCAATATACTCATTTAAATTAAAAAAAAATGTTAGGAAGGAATGGGATAATGTCCCCAAAGTTCCAAGAGATGTCACTGTTTGAGAAACTTGATGTCTAGGCCTCACTGTTCTAATATCAGTTCTGCAGGTGTGAGCATAAGATGGGCTTTTGTGGCAGCTGAGGTCTGATGTCTGACTTGCAGCCATATAAGCTGGTTCTTGAGATCAATAATTCAACAGTACAACTAATTTTTCTTCTAATCACTTTTATGAGTACCTAAGTTCTTGCACTGAATCCCTCTTTTCAAGAAAAAAAAAATTAACTTGTGACAGGAGTACTGGCATGAACCTGAAATCCCAATACTTGGGAACCTGAGGCAGAAGCTTCACCATGAATTCGAGGGCAACCTGGGCTATATTGTATATTTGAATAGTCCAGCCTGAACTACACAGCAAGACCTTATCTCAAAAATCAAAACCAAGCCAACAAAACCAAAACAAAATCAACCATAAAATAAAAAGGTTCTAGCTTGTAACTTATGCATAAGACCTTCTAAAGGCCAGTTTACATCATTTGGGATCCTCTGTGGCCTGGCAGTTAAGCCGGCATGCATGTAGGGAATAGCAGTCACATGCACTGGCTACATATCTGGTCAGAGTTGCATGACAGAAGACATTTTTACCATGGTTCTTCTGTGAGTATTCAGAGACTACACATCCTCAGAGAGAAATGCTCACAATAATACTTCTTTCTTTCTCTTTTTCTCCTCTCTCGCCTCCTCCTGTTCTACTTTGTCTTTCTGTTTCTTTCTACCTCTTCTCACTGGAAAAGGCAAATTCCTGTGCACTTCTTCTCTAAAATCTTAATTTTCCTTTTGATAGCTAGACCTCTCTCATAGTTTTCCTATCTTGTAACTGTGTCTAATACTTGCTTCTGGAAAACAGGAATTTTGCACCATATATATGTGAAAAGCTTTCTGTGCTAACTGGCACACATCTGTGTAATGTATTATCTATCCATTCATAGATGAATGAAGAATGACAGAGATATGAAACTTTTGCAATTTTATTAAAATTTTCCAGTTTACCTTTTACAAATGAGTAGCACTAATGACTCTCTTTTTAATATCCTAAGTATTAATAACTTTTGTATTCCTGTGGGTCTTTATCCCTCCATTTAGACTTCTGATTTTAGAATAGTGAGTTTTTCAAGCAACCTCGAATACTCTTTGTAAATCCCCAGAGATCCTGAAGTGGCTATTGTACTAATTTAGATTCTTCATGTCCTTGTTGACCTATCAAAATAGACATTTTTTTTCTATTTCTATTGAATTGTAAATGATATCAATTGAGCCAACAGAACACTAAGAATGTAAGAGAGCTCAGGCAACTGTCAAGGTATGTGCTCTTGGATAAGTAAGTGAGAATAATAGACAGGTAATTAGAAATTAATCTTTTTTTTCAGTTTCTAAGGTAAGCATAGATCAAGTCCTTATCTCCTCTTGATTAATGGATATTTACACAGTGACATATGCTCAAGTTACCTCTCTCAGAGTTGGTTCAAAATTCCAAGCTAAGAGCAAACTGATGGACAGAGTGAGGTGAAGGTGTTGACCCAACAGCCACAGGTCTGGGGAAGGCAGTGCTTTTCCATCAGGCCAGAAGAGAGACTGTCACCATTATTGCAGTCTAGCAGAAATCAAATGGTCACTCTGGCCAAGTGCAAATACTTCAGGCTATTTTTGAAATGGATGATAGGGTCCTTTGCTCATGGAGAGAGATCAAGACATAGTCAGATTTACTCCAGTGCTCCAAGAAAATGAAGACTTGCTACTTTAATTAATCACAAGTGAGTAGTCATTAAATAGTGAGCTCCCTAAGCACATGGTTGGTACTCTCTGAGAAAACAACAAAGTTAACAAACACTACATCTATGAACCCAACAACTCACTCACTCACTTTCAGAGCTAGGGGTGCTTTTTTTCTTATTTAACACTGATACATAAAATCAAATTTCATTCACAGAACTGTTTAGCCAGTTTTATATTTAAACTTTCTAGGGTTTAAGTACAGAAGAAAATATGATGATACAAAATAAGTAAGTGAAAAATGAATAATGCCATTCCACAAAATAATATTTTTCTTGAAAATAGTGAATGTGCAACTGGTGCATATGTAGCTGATAATAGATAGATAGATAGATAGATAGATAGATAGATAGATAGATAGATAGAGTGTGTGTTTTTCTCTTTTTTCTAGATTAAATAAGGGTTTAACTTAAATTAATTATATTTGTATTACAAAGGACAAATATATGACCGATTATATGACTTAATAAAGCAAACATAATAATCCTTAATACATCTATATCATATCTCATTGGCCTTTTATTCTATTAAGATATTTACTCTGTGGTATCTATGTACGTAACTGGTTTATAATCGTTGTCTATGTTGTCCATAATGCTTGAGTTGCCTTTATATCCCATTTAAGGAAGATTAGAAAACAAAACATTAAGCATAAGGTTTGAAGTCATACCAGTGAGTGCAGTCACTATAAGGACACTAGCTTTTCCCTTTGAATAAATATCCCCATGATTCTTTTGAAATGTTTAACTCAGCACACTTCATTCTTCTGAACTTCTCCCCTAGCGGACATTCTGTGAGTGTTCACTGAATTTTGCCTCATGGTTATAACCCTCCATAATCCTATTCCTTGTCTTTAACATTGGGCACTATGGTTTTCTATTAGGCTTTAACCAAAATTGGTGTTGTCAACCCATTGTTCGTTAGATAAGTCTGAACTATACTCTCTGGTGTCTACAGATAAAATGATTGCAAGTCCTCAGTCAGCCTTCTCCTCCCCAAGCCAAGGCTTTTACATTATTTAGATTTCTATTACAGATTTTTAAAAAATCAAATAATGTTTTATTTGTTCATCAGAGTTTGAAGATTTATAGTTCTTTTCAACATTCAAGGTATTTGGGCCCCATAACTATTTATGGGCTGGGCTTCTGGATTAATATTAACCACTAAAGCTTGTGGAATTGCATTGAAAGGAGTCATTGGGTAGTTAGCTTTGTTTAATTGCTTGTTAAGACATTGCCCATAATGTTTTTCGATTTCCACTGGTGTTCTATGTTTATGATCAGAGAATCTATTTGGCTAGGAACCTAACTCTTCTTCAGTGGTGACATTTCATTTTCTTTGAAAAGGTGAATTAACATAATCTGTTTACTGTTTTAAAAAGAATAAAGTATTGATAAATACATTATTGGTGATTTTGGTAAAACATGGGATTAAAATGATTCTTTATTATCTAAGAAGAATAATGTAATTTTAATAAAATAGTCAAGAAAAATTCGAGCCATGGTCGGATGTGTCAGCCTGATGATAGTCAAAGGGATGACTTCAGGGTGCTACATGAGTGGGAAGAAAAGACAGGCAATTGGCGTCAATCACTAATTCATTTGCTTATTCATCAATGACCTTATTTATTTTAGTTTAAACATTTCAAAGCAATTTACAGAATAAAATATTTTGGTAAGTTTTCTGAGTGTTACAGTGTCATGGAAGAGAATAGAAAATTTGAAAAGGAAAGTGGAAGAGAAAGAGAACATATAAGATGAGAGATAGCATGATTTGTGCGGTCATGCTGCTTTTGTAAATATTTTGAACAAACTATTTTGTGCCTGATATCGTTCTATGTACTTTGAAGCCATCAGAGCATTAAATAAAAATAACTCCATTAAATTGCTATTTTTATGACCATTTTAAGAAGGTGAAATTGATTGTCATTTAAGTACATGACTTGCATGTAGTAGAGTCAAGATTTTAATTCTGGTCCTGTCCACTAAAGACCATAGGTCTCCCAGTTAGCCACTGTCCAGTCAAAATCCCTATCCTGATTTCCCATTATACACATAAACAATGTGACTGTTAATCCATTCAGTCAGCTTGATTGGATTAAAAACTCTTCGAAGATTAGTAAAGCAGCGTTCTGAATATGGCTGTGGAGGTGTTTCCAGAGAGGAATTGCATGTAGGGTAGCAAATTAAGGAGGAAGACTCAGCCTCACTGTATCTGTATTATGGTTTTACTCAGGTAGATTTTCCCAATTTTGTTCCTCTAGAGAATCTTAAACAACACAAACAATAAACAGCACCTTACAGCTTCTTTGCAATTAAGATTCATTTCTTTAAGTAGGCCTAACCCCTTATTGCACTTAACCTGGAGATGTTTGATAATTTGCAACTTGTAGGAGGAGGGGGTGGGAGAGAAGACAAGGGGCCAGAGGTAAATTTTACCATCTCTATCTTTTGAGTTTCCCCAGATTCATTTATTTCTCTCTGTCTTGGACTCTCCCTAAAACTGTAGTTGGTAAGCTGTCCTCTGTCAAACTCACTTAAGTAATCAATACACTTATTGAACGAGAAATATGTGCCAAAAATTGTGTATATGTACTCTAGCAAGAGGTTTAATGTTAGATGAATGCTCAAATAATTCTAGTAGAAAAATAGGCAGACAGGCTGCAGGTTTGTGAGTACAATAGGAAAAAACAGAGATAAGGGAATTGAAATGGAAACACTGAAAACCCATTGTTTAAGCTGCTTTGGATGAGTGTCACTGAAAAGCAGTCTGTGGCTCACATGGTAGGAAAAGGTTCATAAATGAAAAAGCAGGTATGTGGTACTGTGTGTGTGTGTGTGTGTGTGTGTGTGTGTGTGTGTGTGTGTGTGTGTGTATCTGCTAGCAACTCTATCATTACATTTTCTCAGGAAGGGGAGAGAAGTCCTTTGAAGCTAAAGTGCTATTGTTTCGAACAAGGCTGCAGTAACTGCATTCGAGTAGGCCAGGCAAAGTCAGTGACAGAGAGGATTCTCTCCCACATACTATTTGGAAAATTATGTCTCCTTTCAATTCCTGTACATCCTTCTCCTTGTAGAATTTTTCACATGTATCTTCCTCTCCATTTCTATCATTATATTTATCTTGCTCCTTTCACCAAATCTTTCACTTTATTCCCTTATTGCACTGTATAGACTAAATTGCCCCCCAGAAAAAAGAGTTACTTAAAAATAATCATTTATCAGGACAATCAGTTTTCCTAACTAGAGCATGTTGACTGATGCCATGAACAAGAACATGTGTGCACATTGATGTGTATGACTTTAACAGGTCATGAGGGGAGTTGGAAAGGAGCCAGAAAGCATCTCTTTCTTCTAAACAAATTGGATGACCAGCTTGTTTTCAAATATGCATCCCCTTGTCTTAATGCCTGATCCTTCATTCTGTACTGCCCTCCTACATACTTAATTCCATTGATAAAATGCCTAGCAGTCCTCAGAGGCCCAACTCGGAGATTAGTAAATATTTATTGAAAGGATTTGTAGAATGAATAACAATGCCCTCCTCTGAGATGAGCTCTTATTTCCCTTCTCTCTATGCCTAAAGATTTCACAATCTACAGAAAAACTTCCTGGAAGCAAGTGAAAAAGAATAGTTCCTGAGTGTGAGACTGATAGGGCTGGAACATCTGTCAGTCATTAATCACACAAGTGATTTCACCTGGCCGCGCCATCCTTCGCCCATTAAGCATGGCTGCTCATTCTGTTCCCCAGTCACCGTGAGCCCAGAAGGAACATCTGTCAATTAGAAAACATGCTGGACATCCGTACAAGTGATGGGCACGTGGAGTGATCTACAGCACTAGGTGACAGATGAGGTTGAAAAGAGGAGGGAATCGAAGAGCCAGAGTCATTGGAATGAGATCTCAGGGAATATGGGACTGGAGCTCTGAATCCGGACATCTGGGATGGCCGTAAGGAGGACAGAAAACTTTCCTTCTTTTTATAACAACAGCAGTAAAATAAAAAACCATATAGAACTAAATCAGTAAAACAGATGAGTTCAATTTTGTAGCCCTGATGATGAATTCCGTTTTTGTCGTAGCTTCTTTTGCGTTCAGTCTTATTTAGACAGGAAGCCCACTGAACCGAGACAGGTACCATCCGCCCACCGTACAGAGCTGAATGCTCTGTCACTGCTGTATAAATCGCCACCTTCTTCAGGATAATAACAATATAGATCATTCCTCTCTTTGAGGATGGCAGATCTCATGTTCATTTATAACACTGTGGACATCCAATTCAGTTTGCATCTTCATATTTAGCATCTTTGCATTTGTAATGATCATAGTAATAAACTCAAAAATGGCTGGCTTATTTCACATTTAAACCACAAGGTGCAAAAATCCCAAGTGGAGTATTCTCTCCAATATATATATATATATTTTTTCTCTGCTGTGAATGTGCTATCAGAACAGTTTGCTCAATATCTTTCCTTACATTATCTAATTGGTGTTTTTTTTCTTTCTGTTACTGGAGAGTCCTTCAGTGCCTTAAATTTGCAAATCCATTGTATGTTTGAGCTGCTGCCTGTATATGTAATTATATTATATGATGACTGTAGAAGTTTCTTAAGCTTATAAGATATTTTATATCTTTTTAAAACCATTTAAGTATGTCTAAACAATTTGATTATTTGACTTAGATTGGAAATTAGCCCAAAAAAGTTGGCTTTTTGGCATGTCTGTGAATGAAAACATTTCTTTTTGAATAACTTCTCCCTACTTTCTGTTTCATCCAAGTGACTATTGCTTTCTGAGCTACCCTAAATGTTTGAATTATCAGAGATTCTAATGTTCTAATTGTATCTCTATGTATTTATGAAGCCAAAAGAGTCAGGTTTAAGGCTTGAAGTAAGAAGTTGTATGAATGAAGATTTGATTTCAAGTGAGCAAAAGCAACACTCCAACACGTTTTACTGAATTGAAATCATGATTTTTATAATATATGATGTTTGTATATTAATATCTGAAGTTTATAGCAGGGTTATTGTTGGCAAAAAAATAGTCTGAGACAAAGATCAGACTAAGTGGAGACCATTATGGAAATATATATATATATACACACACACATATATATATATATATACACACACACACACACATATATATATATACATATATATACACACACATATGTATACATATATACACATATATATACATATATATGTATATACACATATATATACATATATGCATATATATACATATATATACACATATATACACATATATATACACACACATATATATATCCATACATATATAGTAAGAAAAAAATTGTATCATTGAAAATTATATATACACAAACATGCATAAAGTCAATATGACAATTGAATTTTTTTCATTTCTTGCATGGCTAAGTAAGTAGCATGCTTAAAACATCTATCTGTGTTTACTAAGAAAAGATTTTAAATGAGTTCAGTCTATTTCAAAATAATTATGCAGTCTTTCACTTTTTAACACAAGGGAATAACACTGACCTGAGTAACTAAAGAACATGTTATTTTCTCTTAATAGATCAAGAAACATGAGATGATTTGAAGCAAATCAGAGGAACAACTGTGCATAAAGATGTGGAGTGTTTTGAGTTTTAAAATTGGATTCTGCATTTGGTTTTAAAATTTTTCAGTCTAAACTCT
The DNA here is from genome assembly GCA_004026965.1 of Petromus typicus. Taxonomy (NCBI): domain Eukaryota; kingdom Metazoa; phylum Chordata; class Mammalia; order Rodentia; family Petromuridae; genus Petromus; species Petromus typicus. Next base: position 132,507 of record PVIR01000318.1, read on the forward strand.
TCCAGGGGAAAGCCAATAGCTGCCTCTAAGTTTATACTCTGCAGTGTATGTTCGACTTCTGTAGTAGCCACAGTACTCAACAGAAAAAGTACAATTGATGGCCCGGGCTGCCTCTCTATTGCAGTAAAATTATAGCTTTATAAAATGACAACTGTCAATTTGCATTCTCAGCGGGGAGAGTAAAGAGAAATTAATCTTTGTTGATTCCAGTGTTTCGCCTTGTTTTATTGTTATTGTAAAGCATTCTGTGGAAGGGAACAACACAGTGTCACTGTCACTACAGGTTCATCAAACTTGAAGGTAAAGGTTAAATGAATTTTATATACTAAGCTCATTCTGAGGAAGATGTACACATGTCTCTATAAAACACAGCTTCATGTATTCTGACTGGATACCTAGCTATATTTGGAAGTTAAGTGTTTGTGATTAGAATATAGAAAGCTGTGTATTTATTTCTTGAAAATATCAGGAAGAAGTTAATCTTCATCTATCTATCTATCTATCATCTGTCTATCCAAAAAAAGCAGTGGAGCAAAGGAGCATGCTAAAAGCTTCAGAATTTTCTGTATATAGTAGTTTTTATTTTTTTGTTCAGAGATGCTGAGGAAAATTATTACCCTCCCTGTCCTATCAGGGAGCTTGCAATATCTGTGTCTACTAAAACATGGGTTGATAGAGAGCTATCTCTAGAAGAGAGCTAGGAGATTATTTACTTCATTTTCCATTTTCCTCAGTCAAAGAAAGTGAGTCTTCTTCCAGAGTCTCTCAATCAGGCTTGCTGCAAAGTGGGAACTATAGTTAACATCTCCCTGGGCCCAGCCCAATCTTCTTTTTTTTTTTTTTTGCACCTAATAGAGATCCATACCTTTGACTTTAGAATTATTAAAACCTCCTGTGACTACTTAAAAAGAGAAGGCTTTCCATTGTTATTCTTTAACATTTTAATGTAAAATAAATTTGCAGATGTTTTCAATTATAGCTGCTGGCTAACAAATAAATCCCTGAGGAAATGGGATGTAGAATAGACATCTGGATTATAACAGTATTAGAAAGAAGAAAAGATAATTCTTTTTGCTTCCATTCTAGATGTAAGCAGAACAATTAGTGGTGTCTTATACTCTTTATATACACAAAACTATGATGTGTATGTTAATTTGTATGCATGTTTGTGACCAACCAAAAGAATAATGAATTATGCTCAATCCTTTTATTTACACACATAATACAGAAATCCATTCAGCCTGCAATGTTCCTTCAAAGACGGGATCTGTAATTGTTACAATACACAAAACTAAGAGGCAAGACAATTGGGCTTCAGGTTTAAGGCAAATTTATATACATTTACTTAAGATTAAACTCCTAAATCTGTCCTTTTGGTTTATTCTCTGAGGTACCATCCTCCCATCATAATCAAGGTATATTTAGGTATAAAAAATAATTGACTCAGGATTTCCTAGACTGATCATAGTTTCTAAAGACCAAGTATGTACTACTTGAGGGGAAGTCAGTAAGGACACATGGAATTCAATCTTTGATGCATACAAAGCAATTATAAATAAATGCATATTGCTCTAGGTGATGTAGTGGCTGTATCCCAGCTCTGTTCAACCAACAGATGTGTATCAGGCAGAAGATTATAAGAAAAGGAATAAATGCAGAAGATCTCAATTTTGGCTACTCTTCAGGTCTTCTACAGAGTTAATCACAAATCTCCACTTTCTTTCTTCAAGTGAATCACATATTGTCTCTGTTATATGTGTGGAGTGAAGGGGACCTTCAACACTACACACCATAAACTGTAGTATCATGACAGCATATGACAGAAAGTAGCAATTCCTTTTAAAGCTGAACTCTGATTCTGAAAAATGGGCACTGAAGAATCCACATGCCGTGCTCTGTGAAAATCCCAGAGGCTCTTGGTCTCAAAACCCACTCTCATCAACATACTACTTCTTCCAAGCTCCAAAGACTGAGTGCACATTCAGGATTTGGCAATTTCTATTTAAGTATAACCTGTAATCTCTTTGACTGTTTTCTTATCCATACACAGAATCATTCCAAAGATTTAGTGATACAAAAATAAATGCTCTTAACACAAAGAGGCTAACAAGAGGCAGTAGGCTCAACATATTTACTACAGAGCTGTTTCTTGGTTCTATGTCATTGTTGCTGCTCACTCATTTTATTTGGGCCTCTTGTCTATCCATTTCAACCTGTAGGAGTAATGCATGCTTTTATTTTCTGTTGTCCCATGAGTTAGAACTTGCAATAGGGAAATAGGATAGGAACTTGAAGTTAGACTTTGGCAGCACTTGTTTCTGCTTTTTTTAAACCAGTTAATTTTCATACAAATTATGAGGTTCTGAGGAACTGACCAATGAAAAGAAAGACTATTTGGATGGGTGATGGACTGAGGCACAGAGTGACTTTCTCATGATCCTCAGCAGGTAGGGACCTGCTTGTCTCATCCAGAGTGACCTTTCTTCTTTCATTCTAGAAAAAAAAAAATCCAGTCATACTTCTGCCTTGCTTAAGACAGCATTGTGAAGGACCTTATTAGCTGCTCACTTGCCTTTCTAACCTGTCTTTCATAATGTTTCCTCTCAGTCAGCTGAGATTAGTGACTAATTCAGCTTCATTTCATCATAGCAATCATCACGTCACCTTGCAGCTCAGCACACACACAAACCTGCTGTCTCTTGACTTTTGAACTGAAGACCAAGCTTTCGTGAAGTTCCTAAGGTGAGCTCTGTGCTCAGCAGGGTCTTGGGAAGATCACAGAGCTAGATGTTGCCAATGATGCAGTTGTAAGTATAAGCAAGGACCAAGGCTTCATGGCCCACGGAGTCAGCACAACACATTTGAGGTTTTCAGCATATGTAGACACTGGCGTTGCAGTAATGAGAAAAAGTCATGATGCAAAACATAGCAGGAAGTCCAAAGTTCAGTTGAGCATAGTCTCCCATAAGGGTTAATTAGAAGGTGTAGGAATACTCTCAAATGTTTCAGTTTGTGTGCCTAGCATGACTAACCTTGACTTTATTATATGCAGGACAACACACTAAAGTATTATAGAACTTTTAATGAAAATACCCTGATATATTTTAAAACTTAAAACAACCAAAGTGTTTCAATGAATACTACAATAAATTTTGCAATCAGTTGACTCCTACCAGTGTTTCTTAATTCACATTCTCTAGTGGCCTGAGAAAAAAATATTTCAAGAAGAGAAGAATGGTTTCCACTTCCTTCACTTTCTGTGTCTAGAAGCTGCCATCTGGATCACCATGGGCCCTGTCCTCTGGGGAGGAAGGTCTGATTGATTTTTTTTTTCCCATACAAATAAAAAACATTACTTAACTGACTATTTCTTGGCCATAGTAGCCTGGAACATGTGAGGTGCTTAGTAAATTCATATTCTTTAAATAAGCAGTTATATGAGTAAAACTGACATATTTTATCAGTAGAGGCACAAATAATAACAGCTCTGGACAAGTCACTTGCACTACTACTTCCTAGTGGAATTTCAAAAGTTTTTGATATTGAAACATTATTGTCTGACTTTCTATTTCTGAGCTACTTCTCCTTCCCAACTGTTACCAGTTTACCTTCAAGTTCTTTTTCTTTTAATTAATTTTATTGGTCCAAGTTAGAATGCACATAATGTTTGTATTTGTCATAGGAAATCTGTACCTATAAATGACTTATCTTGATTCTTATGGGTGTGTGGGGTAATGGGAAAAATGAGAATCAGTTGTGTCATGTTCTGGTACAAACTCTCAATGTTGAATGTGATGTTGATGTACCAATAAAAATTTGAATAAAAAAGTGGATATATTCCCAAAATTCTTATACAGATTTAATGTAATACTAATTGAAATACTAATGGCATATATTACAGAACTAGATAAAAATTCCTAAAATCTATTTGGAAGATACTTAGAACAGCAAAACAATACAAACAATTCTGGGCAACAAAGGTACTGCATTGCAATCCTGAGTTAAAATTATACTACAGAGCTACTGCAATGAAAACAATATGTAATATCAGCAAAAAAAAAAAAAAAAAGAAAGAAAGAAAGAAAGACTCAAAGCTCAATGGAACAGATTAAAAGATGCAGAAACAACTTCAAACATAATCAGAGGCTTTCAGGTTCTAAGCATCTTTATGTGTTTCATCTACTATTAAAATCTATTAAAATCTATACAAAACTTTGAAATCAGCCTCAATCGGTATTCATAAAACACTTGTGGAATGAAGAAATACATTGATAAAATTAAATTCTAGTTTTCTCTGATGATTATTTACATTATTTTTACTTGATATGTACCAGTCTACCAATCTTTGTTTCCTAAGACAAACTATATATTCTGAACTATTTCTGAAAGAATCCATATGTTTATTAGTCCTACTAAAATATTTTATATAAAATGTGGGGTTTTCATTACAGTTTTGCATTTTTTCTCCATTCTCCATATCCAGTTTAACTAATAGGTAAAGTAAACTTTTGTCTATGTGTAATATTTTTTAAATTAAAATTCCTTTGTTATGTTTTGCTAAATTTATCATTGCAGAGGAAGGACATGAATACAAAAGGAAAAAACAGCTGATTTACATTCCAACCTGGATCTTTATATGAAAGATATAATCTGTATTATAAAGTTCCACTTAACCCAGAAAGAAATACTGTGTACTTAGCCAGATGAAAATTTTCAGTGTTTTCCTTATTGTCAACATAGTGATTATGTACACAGGGCTTGTTACCTCAATGTGAAGAAGAGAAAATGTTGAGGAGGAGATGGCATCCTGTACTTCCTCAGTGAAAAACTTGATTTTATAAACATTTTGTTTTCAAAGAGTATCAAGATAAGTGGCTATGACTTTTGCTGAAATATCAGTTGTCCCACTTTCCAGTGTAAGACAATTTTGCATCTGTGAAATGCTGTTATCAATATCTACATCTTTACATTTTGTGGCAATTAAATGAGAATATTGAATGGGACGTAAATGTGATATACCTTAAAAATATTCACTTGCTCTCTTATTTTTGATAGACACGTATGAACATATCAATTTCTAAAAGACTGTTTCCCAGAATAACTAATGACAAATCTTACATATCAAACACCATCATAGAATATTATTCAAGTGGATATAGGAAAGATTATTCCCTCTGCATTCCTTTCTTCAGTTATTTTTCACAGTGCACTACTATAACAAAAATTCATACAAAAATTTAAACTCCGAATGTATTTTGCCTGGTGGGTAATTAATAGATAAATCATAATTAATAGATTTAGCTAAACCCTTACTTAAGAACCCATATACTTGGCCTCATGGGCTTACCAAAGTTGACTGCCAAACACACAGTTTACCTGCCAATTTAAAATTCTCACTAGGATGGTTGAGAACATATGTCCAAAAGCAGGAAACTATATATACAAATAATTTTAAATGATAACTTCAGTTTATTGTCTCAGGTTTCCTTAATATTCCTTTGAATAGGGTTAGAATGATCATGATAGTACAGGATAAGCCACTCAGCTATTCGTTAATAGTCTTTAATTGAATGCCCAGTCTTTGTATTTTATCTGTTATTCCTGGGCCCCAGGGACACTGGGCAATATGAGGTTCTAAGTCACAATTCCATTCACTAAGTGTGTGCTGGAGCTTGTAATGAGTTTGTCTAAAGCCTTTCACACCTCTGCTTTCCATAGAAGGTTCATTTACCTTTCTGAAACAGAACAGAGCTGTTTTTAGATTTCCCTGATTTCTACAGACAAGTCGTTCCTGGGAGGCTGCTGTAGAAAATATTCACAAAAGCACATTCTTAGCTGACTGGCTGATGTGTGAATGGGGAAAAGCAGCCAGAAAGCCCATGTCTTGGTTGCTTTGTCCTAGGCTCAGAGTTATTAATTGTACATCATAGCATTCTCTTTCCTCTAAATACATGTCTAACTCTTTTATTAAAACTTCATACTAATTACTTCTCTTGCATCCCTCGATGGGTTGATTCCATATGCAATGTATTAATTATTCTCTCTGCAATGAAGCTAACATAAATTCCTTTGGTGTATGTCCCTTATTGCTTCTTAAAATTGTAGCCCTCAATTTCCTTTTCTTGGTGATAACTTATTCTATTTGCTTTCGCTCCTGCACTACCCTCTTTTTAATACAACGATCATACTGGTAGCAGAGATTTTTTCATCAAAGTAGAGCCAATCCTTACACATATTCTATTCCAGCAAACCCTTAATATTTTCTTGACTGGTCTTGATGGGCTAGTTTCTTTCCATGCATTTAAAAGCTGGGACATAAATTGTTGTGCTCAGAATCATAACTTAATGTAATACAACTGCTATCTTCAGTATTAACAAGAGAGTAGAAACCCAAGATGGTAAAAGAGGAAAAGAACATGAAGATAGGGAGACAGATTGAGAAAGATAATTGAATACTGATTTATGTTTTACTCTTTAACGCAAACAAACACATGGAAATTTATTGACATGATTACAGCAGATCTCAAATAATCTGTCTACATTTATAATGCATGTTATCACATATAAAACAGAAAAATTCCCTTCCTAGTAACAAAGTATCAAATAAATGATCTACTTCTTTAGATTCTAAAAGAAATAAACCATATTTAACTCAGGTTAAAGAAATAACAGGGCAACTGTTATGGATTATAATTAGATTTCTGCTAAAATCCTCATGAGCTCACAGGAGGGACTTGTAGGAGTGACTAGATCATGGGTATGTGATAGTGAGTCTTTGGTGTATGATAGTGGATCAGTTCACTGATTAATTTGGCATGGTGTTGAATATGGATGATGGACTTACTATTACAGGGAAGATCCATCTTGCATGTGAGTGGCACCAATAAATAGGTTTGTTGCCTCAAAAGAATTAGAAAGGGAAAGCAGAAGAAAGGCCGATACCTATTACCAGCCTTGACAAGAGAAATTTCTGCTCTGCCTTTCTGCTATTCCATCCTGACTTAGAGCCAGTAGACTATGGACTGAAATTTCTACAAACTGTGAATTAAACAAACTTTCCCCCTCTAACTTGTGATTGTTAGGTATTTTCTTCCAGGAGAAAGTACTAAAGATAGAAACAAAATACCCTTTACTAACTCATCACCTAGTGTCTCAGTTATTTTTTGCATTGCTGAGACAAAATACCCAACACTCAAAGATCAGTAGTTTTAGACACACTTGGTTGGCTCTAAGGCACGGAGGGGTATAGCAGAGGAGGAAAGTCCATGGCAGAACAAGAAAGAAGCAGCAGTGAACAGTGAAGCAGCAGCAGCAACAGCAGCAGCAGCATTAAGCCTTCCTTTGAATTGTATCCTTTCCATGTTACAAGCTTTTTAAGTAGTGCCACTGTGATTCTGCCCATTATCCACATCCTGAACTTTGCTAAACAAATCACTTTATTAATTTATTTATCACATGTGTTTACTCTTTATTTACTTATCCTGAACTTAACATTCACATACCCTACATCCAGCCACTTCTGAAAACCCTTACCTAGAAGTACACAAGGCTTCGTGGAAACATTTAGATGTAAATTACAACACCTTGATTTTATATCAATAATTGTGGAAAAATGAGAGGCAAAATTCCATTTATCAATTGTTCTTGTGGTTTAAAAGTGTACATGAGTTTTCTCAATAGAAAACTCTGTAATCTTTGGAAGATTGTGTTACCATTTTATTTTTTAGTTATTCAGGTTAAATTTTAAGTGCTAATGTTGAGAATAACTATCTTTCCTTGGTCAGCATGTGACCAATAGTAAGGAAAGCAATTTATCCAAACAAGAAAAAAAAACATGCTTTTAATTCACTGGTTTAGGAATCAAATAAAATCATCACAGCCTATTGCTGAACATGACTGGAATAGGCAGAGAATTATAAAAGTGGATCATCTTCAGGAAACTTAGTGGCTAGTTAAAAGTTAGAACCAGTTGGTTCTATCACTGATTTTACTTAGTCCTTTAAACCTTCAAGTTTAAATCTATAATATGAAAATAGTTCCTATTTTGTCTATAGTTTAAGAATGGATTATTCTGCAATAAAATTTTAATATTAGGGAAATAAGTAATTAGTATTAACATTACCGCTGATCAAACTGATTGCCTATTAATTCCTCACCTTTTCTTCTTTATTTTGAAAGTACAGACAAAATTGTTTAGTTCCAGGAAACAATTGTTTCAATCTATTCTAAGTCTATCCGATTCTACTCTGATCTACTTTATTCTATTTTATTTTGCCTTATGATATCTCTTTGATGAATTAACTAATCTCATTGGATATGTGAAGCCTATAAATTAATTCTGAGAAGCCTAGAAGCCTTTTACAAATACCTTGCAGCTCATATTTAATTACATGGAGATAGTTCTTCTCAATTTATTCTGTGAAATAACTAGACGTTTAAAACACTTCCCTATAGATCTGCATCTCAAAACATGGGCCTGCCTTGAAGGAAACCTTCATAAGAACGAGGGGCTGGAAATGGGATCACCATTGCTTTATTGATGTTATATGCCCAAGGCAGCCTTCCAGAGAGTTTTCTTATGTTGTATTTCACTATTACAACTCCATCATGGTCAATTAGTAAGACAGACGCCTGGCTTTTAGGCTTGAAAATGAGGCTTCTTGATTATTTATGTTTCCAAGATGTTATTGAGTAATTCAGCTTAGTAACGATCTTCGATGTGTTCTATCATGATGAGTGCAAATCCAGGTGTTAATGTTCTCACATGGCCCATCATCTCACTGGAGATACCTAATAAAACGGCCATTAACTGACAGTGTATGGTGATGTAAACTATAGCGCTATCTGAACTTCCCATTACCAAAAGTACCACTGTGGAGGCGAGGAGATTATCTAAGTAGGAACTAGCTATGATCATAAAGAACCCACAAGAACAAATATATTCCATATACCCAGTGGAAATACATATGAATAGGGAATCGAATCTGAAAGGTAGGTAAGAAGGGAAGATTTAATTCATTTCATTTTAAAATCCAGAGAAGGAGTTACTTTCATACTTCAGACATTAAGCAGTAATAGAATGCAGTAGCTTCTAACAATATCAGTTCCCCAAGAGATATTTAGTTTTGTTTTGTTTTTTCCCCTTTGACAAATCTAGTATCACAGAGAACCGAACAGTTGATCTTGGAAGTGAAAGAAGTTTGAGTTTCTGTCTGTAAATATATCCAAAAAACCTTTGAACCAGTTAATAATTTCCATCTGGTTGTATGTTTTTTGGAAAGGAGATCGATGAAGAACCCTAATTCTTTAAACAAAATGACAAGCGAGATAAGGATAGGGAATGAAATCTAGAATGTGAACTGTATTTCTGACATATTGCTTCTTCCACTCTTTAACTAATTAGGAGTGCACTACTCACTTTCCTTCGGGTTTCCATTTCTCTTTCACTTGAAGATATCAAAATAATTTCAGATTGAGAATAATTAAATAATTGCAAGGACGTTCTTTTGGGTATAATACAATTGTAATGATGTTTGGTCAAGTTATATCCACCTATACGTTCCTAATTTTGTATATAAGTTCCTAATTTTTGTTGTTAGTAAAGTATCTAATCTAAATACAGAATTTACTATTACTCTCTGTCCTTTAACAAGCTATCTTATGTAGAAAATGTTCTACTCTTACTCTATTTTTTTCTCAGTTAAGTTTCTTCTCCTTTTAAATAACTATTAATGTAACAACACAGGGTTTGGATAAAGAGTTTCACAATTTCTAACTAAGAAAAACAAGAAGGCCAAACAACAACAATGACAGCAACAGCAACAACAAATAGTCTTTTTAAATCTCTTCCCAGGGAAGAGATCATCTCTTTGTTCTAAACAGTCTGAAATATTTGAAGATGTTCCATCCATGTTAGCTTTTATACATAAGACTATTAAGAGTAACAAACCAGCACTGGGTTAAGCACCGTTGGAAATTGAAAGAGTCAGCTGAAAGCTTGGGCTATACCTTGAAGGAGTTTATAAGCTACCAGAGGAGAGAAAAATACATACAAAACATCCCTAAGGAAACATAAAACTCTAAAACAATATACAATCTTTAAAATAGCATCCATCCTGCACTCTGTTGACAGATTAATCTTCCCTCGGCACTGCTTTTATCATATCCTCTTCCTTTCCACAACCTTCACAGCCTTATTTCTTATCACATTAAGTCAAATCTCCTACACTGTTTTTCAGAACATCTCTAATAGGGCTTCCTCTGATTTATCCAAATTTATGTTCTACTGTTTTCCACCATGGGATACTGTCTGTGAACTTTCTGGTTGTGATTTTTTCAGCTCGTTTATGGGAAGTATGGCCTTACACCAAACTCACCACTCAATGTTTTTGGAATATTATCCATAAATCAATGTGGAAAATTTTTTTAAAAGGTCAAATCTTACCTCTTCTTGGAAGTTATCTTTTGGCAAATCAGTCTATAATGATCTTTCATTTATCTGAATAACAACTTGCTGTCTATGGTTTTAAAATATTTATTTTTATATATTCAGGATATTCTCTCATTATGTGGGTGACTTTAGATTTCAAGTATCTAGTTTTCCTCATCGTGGTTGTATAGACATTAACATAGAGAGAACCTGAAATAAATACTGTTATATCTGGAATATGAAAATTGCATTACCTTAGTATACATAGCTTTGAATATAGAAAAGGTAGAATACAGAAAAATGAATAAACTTGCCTACTATGATCCTACCTTGTATAGGAGCAAGTTTTTTAAAGTCTTGGATTTAAAGTTGAATGTATAAGATACAATGTACATACATACGTGTATATATAATACACATATATAGATGTACGTACATATATAGAAATACCTACAGTTCATGATGCTTACCAGAAATACTTAGTACACATTGAGTAATATACTAAATTTCAGGTTTTTAAATCTAAATGTGAATGAAATCATAGTATGGTGGAAAAGATGTTCTTCTGTAGAGTAAGAGTCACAAATTCCTCCTCTAACCCTTCTATTCCTCTAGCTCTGTTATGAGGCCCATGACAGATTTCTTTAATTCTCTGTATCTCATTTCTTTCATCTACTAAAAAGGAACAAATGTACTTAACTTATATAGCTAATCTAATGACTATATGAACTATAATTTATAGAATTAATATTTTTGTTTTGGCAAATTCATACTTAGAATTGTAATTTGAAATTTTCATGAACTGTATTAGTATTCATTGAATACAACTGTAAATATACATTAAGTTATTTGTGTATATTTGGGATTTTATATGTCTTTAAAATCTTTCTATCAAAATATAATTGTGCTCAGGTTTTATATTTAACTTTTGTGAACTTTCTCACAAATCAATATACTGCAATGATAAATAAACGATGTACTTAAAATGTGATTCAAAACAGAAAAACATACAGATTATTTAACTGAAAGCTTTTTCAAAATGAATACATAGTGATACTCTGCTTGTTGAAGGAAGAAAATTCACTGGTGTGGTCTGAGCCCTGCTACCAAGGACACTACTTTCCCTGGGTAGTGGAGAAAAACCCTCTACCACAGGTTTAGGAGGATATTTCTGTGAAAGATTCAACAGTTGAAGCAGGAACTAGACTCATCAGGATGACAATGATGATGGCGGCAATTCTATCTCCTCATCCAATGGAGGTGGCAAAAGAAAGAGTGCCAGTCACTCCTTCCCTGAACATCAGAGCCCTCCAGAACTAGATTCCCAACAAATTCCTAGAGGACTTGTGAGCAGCCTCTTTGGGATTAAAGCTTCACTCCACCCTCCCATGGTCTCAGCAGTCTATATATGTAGGAGCAGTAGTTAGCATATCGAGAAGTGACAAAGCTAAAGATGTGGTTATAGAAAACTGGGCAAAGGTTGTTATGAGATTGTTCTGGTAAAGTAACTTTCATTTTGTCTTAGAACTGAGATTGGTTCAGGATGATTACAGACACAAGGAGAATGATCCAGGAAGTAGTCATTTCCTAAGGTTCTAAATATCAGAAAGAAAGATACTTGCAATAACCATTGTTCAGACAACAACTCAGAAATCAGACCAAAAGCATGAAAAACAAGAACAATAAAAGTAATAAGAAAACATTCAAACTGGACTCAAACACAGATTTTAAGATCACCAAAGGGAAAACTAGGGATCAATGAGATGACACAACTCAAAACCAAATCACCTAGACTCCCTGAGCTGACAACAAAAAAAGATCTAGTAAAAATGAAATCATAAGTAATTCTTCAGATAACAACAGAGATAGTATCCATAGTGAAAGATATGATAATAATTCCAAAGAAGAGATCAAGAACCTGATGGAATCTCAGTATATGAAAGTAATGAAATTTGTTAAACAGTTTCAGACATATTTTCAGGATATTAAAATCTCCATTGAAAGTTTACAGGGTAGAATGTCTAAATTTGAGGACATAATATCAAATATAGAAGGCAGGATTGCAGTTAGTGAACAAGAAAGTAAAGATTTCTTGAAAATAGCAAGAGATTATGAGAAATCAACCTAGAAACTTGTAGATGAAGATTGACATAAAACTGACTGGAGTCAGTGAAAAATCAGAAGTTAGTGCAAAAGATATTTTTAAAAAGTTGTTCACAGATGAAGGGGCACAAAACTTCACAGGAAAAGGAAAAAAAATGACATATAGATAAGTGAAGCATGTAGGACTCCCATTGGGCATGATATAAAACATCTACACTTAGGCATATAACAATCATGATTCCAGAATCCCAACAGAAATATTAAATGCAGTTAGAGAAGAGAAATACACCACAATAAAGGAAATTCTATCAGAATCACAGCAGGCTTTTTAACACAAACTCTCAAGTCAAAAAGAGCCTAGAGTCCAAAGAAAACAACCTCCAACCTAGATTGACATATTCTGCAAAACATCTTTCAAAACTGATGGGGAAATAAGATACTTTTATGACAAAGAACACTTGAGAAACTGCACAAATATCAAACTAGCACTCCAAAAAATTCTAAACAATATCCTATATAAAGACAATGACTCTCACAACTCCATGCAGCTTAACAGAGTGAATCATTGGGCAAAGCAATAAATCAAATAGAGAGGAGAATGAATAAAAGAGGCAACAAAAATAAAATAATATGACAGAGATAAATCAGTACATATCAGTCATTACCATTAATGAAAATAGACTCAATTTTCCAATCAAAAGAAACAGACTGGCAGAATGGATTAAAATGTGAGATCCCACAATATGCTGCACACAAGAAACACATCTAGTTCAAAAGAAATCCATAGATTTCAAGTAAAATGAGAGAGAACAATTCTGCACATGACAGAAAACCAGAAAATATGCAGGGGTGGTTATTTTCTTTAAAGATAAATTTTAAACCAGAACTAATTAAAAGAGAGAAAGAAGATCACTACATCTTTGTACAGAGAATAATTCAAAAGGAAGAGATGATATTCACAAATATATATGCACCAAATGCTAGTTCACCCAACTCTATAAAACAAATATTAATGAACACGAAAAAAGAAATAAGCACTAATACAATAGCAGTGGGGGACCTCAATACCTCAGTGCTACAAATAGATCAGCTAGACTAAAAATCAGCACTGAAATGCTAGAACTGAAAGAAACTTTTCAATGCATAGACTTAATAGGTGCTTACAAAGTATTTCACCCTACAAAATCAGAATATACATTCTTCTCAGCAGCTCCTGAGTCATTCTCCAAAATAAACTACATGCTAGTTCATAGAGCATGTTTAAGTAAATGCAAAAGAATTGAAGTTATCCCCTGTATACTCCCAGACCACAGTGTCCTGAAATTGGAGCTCAAAAGTAAAAAATGTTCCAAGAACTCATAATCACATGGGAATTGTATAACACTCTCCTGAATAACCAAGCAGTCACAAAGAAAACTAAAAGAGAAATTAGACAGTTTCTGTAATTAAATGACAATACCAGCAAAACATATTGAAACCTGGAGGTTCAGTCAAAGGACTTCTACAAAGACAATTCACAGTAGTTAATACCCATAGTAGGAAAATAAAGCAAGCTCAAAGTAACAACCTAAGGCTAATCCTCAAGATCCCAGAAAAAGAAGAGCAAGATAAACACAAAGTTCATACAAGTGAGAATATCATAAGGATAAGAACAGAAGTTAATGCAATAGACTAAGAAAAATACAAAATATAACAAATCAAATAATTGGTTTTTTGAAAAACAAAACAAAATTGACAAATTCTTAGTCAACCTTATCAAAAAAGAAAGAAAATTCTCCAATCCATGTAAGTAGAAATGAAAGGGTGAAATGTCAACAGATACAGCAGAGATCCAAAGGATAATCTACTCCTACATTCAGAGTCCTTATTCTAATAAGATGGCAAACACAGGAAAAATGGACTGATTTATAGACACATATAAACTAATAAAGTTGAACAAAGAAATACAAATGTTAAATACTCCAATATCAACAAGTAAAATTGATAATATAAGTAAAATCCTGCCAACACAGAAAAATACAGGCCTTGATGGCTTTACTGCTAAATTCTACAGGAAATTTAGGGAAGAGTTAATACTCAGACTCTTTAATGAAATTGAAAAGAAAGCAGCACTCCCAAATTCATTCCTCAAAGCAAGCATTTTCTTGATTCAAAAAGCAGAGAAAGACCCAATCAAAGAATAAAAATATAGGCAAATCTCCCAGTGATTATAGATGCAAAATTTCTTAGTGAGATACTACCAAAGACAAAGCCAAAGATCATGAAGAATCTAATATACCCTGATGGAGTTGGAATAATCCCAGAGATAAAAATATGGCTCAATATATATAAATCATTAAATGTAATACACTATCTTAACAGAGTCAAAGACAAAAAACATATGATCACCTAGATAGATCCAGAAAAAGCATTAGACAAAATTCCACATACCTTCATGGTGAACACTCTACAAAAATTGAAATACACAGTATTTATCTCAACGTGATAAAACCTGTTTGTGAAAAGCCAACAGCCACTGTCATAGTGAATGGTCAACATTTAAATCTTTCATGCTAAAATCAGGAATAAGACAAGGAGGTCCACTATCACTACTAGTGTTCCATTTACTTCTGGAAACATTAGCCACATCAATTAGGCGAGAGAAAGAAAGAAAATTCGTAATAGAGAATATCATTGTGAAAGCAACTGGCAACTGAGTAGCCACTAAATGCCTTGAACCTGAGCCACATGGGATTCTTTCTCCTCTCTAGAGTTGCCAGTAATGAAATACTAACAAGCACTTCTATCTGGAAGAGAGATAAGTGAGGTTCTCAGTTTCACAACTCGTAAAATGATTTATTAATCTCACTGCCTCATATTTTCTGCAGTAAACACTTATTACCTGAGATAACTGTGCATGCTAGTGAAGGCCAATGAATTCTGCCATACACTTATTTTTCTTTCTTTATTAAATTTATTTGTACATTTTAAGTGTAGTTTGTGATTACATTGATCATTGAGAATTTTACCTGTATGTGATATATCTTAATTCTTTTTGCCCATTGCCTTACCCTCTTCTCAATTCTTTATCCTCATATGCATAAGCTTTGTTTCCATTTATTTCCTCTTACCACCAGTTTTTCTCGTTATTTTTCTCCCGTGTTCCTTCTAGTTCCCCTTTCCCTTTCAATATTTTCTTCCTATTTCACAATACCTATCATATATTGTACACATATTTACAATTTCACTTTTTCATGCCAGAAAAGAATACAGTATTCACACATTGTTTTATTTCATTTATGAACACGGCCTCAACGTGCATCTATTTAGGTATAAATGTCTCTAACTTATCATTCTTTATGACTAAGTAATATTCTGTTTTACTAAAAAAAAAAAAAAAAAAAACATCTTCTTTATCTTCTTTATCCAATCTCCACTTGATGAGCAATTAGGCTATTTCCAAGATGTAGGTATTACAAACTGAGCTGCTATAAAAATGGATGCACATATGTCACTGTGTTATGATGCTTTTAATTCTTTCATGAATATGCCTAGCAAGGATATAGCACAGTCAAATGGGAAATTTAATCCTAGTTTCTTTAGGAATCTCCACACTGATTTCCACAGTGATTGTATCAGTCTACAATCCTACTAACAATGGAGAAGGAATCCTCTCTCCTCACAGCCCTGCCAATATTTGTTATTGTTTAATTTCTTGATAGCAGCCATTCTTTCTATAATCTCAATGTTTTCATCTGCATCTCTCAAATTACCAGTGTTATTGAACATCTTTTCATATGTTTCTCTGCTGCTTTCACTTCTTGTAAAAAATATCTGTTCACTTTGAATGCACATTTTTAATAGTTCTTTAAATTAGAAGGAGTATTTTTTGAAGTTCTTTTTATGTTCTAGATAGTAGTTTTCTGTCTGAAGAATAGATGGTAAAGTTTTTCTCTTTCTCTGCTATCACTTCTCTGGCCACTAGTAACACTCAATTTTTTTTCCCTTCATGCAGTAATTTCTTTCTCAGAGTTCTGTTTATTGCTTTTTGAATGTCTTACATTCATACTTTGCAAGAAGGAGTTGACCAGAGAGTTAAATGCATGACCACACATAATACAATGCCACCACGGCAATACTATCAGATCTAGTTACTTTCTGGGCTATTGGGCAAGCCGTAGAACTTTCCTATTCTTCATTCATTCTTCACCTGCATGCCCATCAACTGTGTCCAGAGTCACTAGGTCACAGAAGAAAACTTATCGTGACAAGGACTAAAAGGCCTTTAAGAGGTCTGTGGGTCTCTCTAGCACTCAGAGCAATAGAGAGCTCCCTTCCATATAACCGACCTATCAATTTCAAAGTGAGAGTGGGAAACTGAAAGGTTGAGATGTTTAAAATAGTCAGCCCTGATCTTTCTGGAGACACAGGGAATTCCTGAGTACTCTAGGCAGAGTTGTCCGCCACTCTACAAAAAAGGTGCACTTTTTAAACTGTCCTAACAGAAGACATCAACTAATATTAGAATAACACAGTGGAAGGTTAATCTCTTAGAAATAGTAATGAATCTGAAACATGAAAAAGACAGTTAAGAAAAAAATCAGAGGGCCAGGGAGTTAGCTCAGTGGTTCCAGTGCCTGCCTTGCAAGCGCAAGGACCTGGGTTCGATCCTCGGTAACCGCATACCATACTGGGCATGGAGACTCATGCCCAGCAGCAACCAGTACCACATACCAGAGT
>PVIR01000318.1:149857-197606 GCA_004026965.1 Petromus typicus
AAAAAAAAAAAAAAAAAAAAAAAAAAAAAAAAAAAAAAAAAAAAAGAAAGAAAGAAAAAAATCAGAAACTTGGTCAAAAAAAGTCCTTGCTCCCCCACAGTTTCTTTGTCTCTCTATTTGCTTTCCCTGTATTTTGGGATTTTTTCCCATTGCCCTATGAATCAGTATTTAGGCTTCTCTTTGATAATCAAATATTATTTCCACAGAAAGATACTAAACATTTACAAGTTTCTGTAGAT
Source organism: Petromus typicus (assembly GCA_004026965.1). Taxonomy (NCBI): domain Eukaryota; kingdom Metazoa; phylum Chordata; class Mammalia; order Rodentia; family Petromuridae; genus Petromus; species Petromus typicus. The sequence goes on from PVIR01000318.1 coordinate 150,097, forward strand.
ATTAACAATTTTTGGCTTATTACTCAAATAAAAATATGGTTCCCATATATTAAAGTGTCATTCAGAGAAGGAACATAACATCAAAAGATGAAGAACGACATTTTTACTTGAAATTATTTTAGTCTGCAACATCAGAGGTATGTAGAAATCTGGAGGAATGATGAGAATTACCTAGAAACCTGGTAAGTTTATCAAGAAAGTTTTCCAAGCTGAGAGCATCAAAGACATTCAGGCTGTAATGCTGTATCTAGCTACTACTTTGCAAAATTGCTCTGTGGTATTAAAATTAAATCTATCCTTCTCTATGAAGAAATATGGAGATGTAAATCATTTCCCTTTTCTATTTCATAGTACAGAGATATAAGTGTTGTTCCAGGCTGTACCTCACAAACCCACTATAACTTTTGAAAACTGGGTTGCAACTCAGGCCATCCAGAAAGCCAGGAGAAATCCTACATTAATGCATCATTTTACAGTTAATGTACTCCGCAATATGCAATAATTCTATTAATATCCAAACAAATAAATAGAATTAGGACAATTATCAGAAAGTCTTAGCCAATTCTTGTCTTATTTTACTAGTAAATTTTAGATATGCATAATAACATCCAACATAGGAAATTTGAAATTGTACATGAGTTATCTTGTTTCCTTTTTTCCTGTTCCCCTTCTCTCCTTTCAACCTCTCTTCCTTTCCTTTTGCAGTAATGGGGATCAAACATCCACTTGCCAGGCAGGTGCTGTACTGATGAGCTATATTCTTTTCTTTTACAAAATATTTCTTTGCATCATTTTGTTCTATTCCTTTTTTTTCCTTGGTCTTTCTTTCCATCCTTCTCCCTTCTACCTTTTTCCTTATCGTATTTGGACATTTTCCTCCCATTTCCCATACTTGTACATTTTTTGTCCAATTGATACTTTTAGTTTATCACACTAGAAAAATATGACCTAAGCTATTTAAGCATGTATGTTATTTATTTCACTAAGACCACGATCACACATTAAATCAACTTAATTGCAAATGTTTTAAGGTTATTCATTTATATGGCAGAGTAGTACTCCATTGTATAAAGGAACAATAACTTTTTAATTTATCCATTGGTTGATGAGTATTTGGGTTGTTTCCAAGATTTAGCTATTATACACTTTGCTGCTATCAGTATAGGTATGTGTTGTGATTCTGGTAATGATTTTGAGAAAATATCAAAAAGGGTCAGGTGGGGTCTAATTTAGTTTTTTGAGAAATTTCCACACTGATTTCTACAGTGGTTGTGCCAATCTACACTCCCACTAACAGAGGAGAAGGATTCCTTTTTCCCCACAGCACTGCCAATGTTTGTTATTCGTTGTTTTCAATTTTTATTATTATTATTGGGAATTATCTCATAGAGTTGGCACTTCACAGGTATGTACTGCATCAGTGAGCTACATCTCCAGCCTGTTTCCTTGATAACAGTCATTCTTTCTGTACTGAGATATAATCTCAGCATTTTTTAAATTTTAAAAATTTTGCATCTCTTAGGTCTGAGGATTTAGCTTAGTGGTTCCAATGCCTGCCTTATAAGTGCAAGGTTCCAGGTTTGATTCCAGGTAACCACATGCAACAATGATGGTTGTGGAGACTCACTCACACCAGCAATCAAAAATCACATACCACAGTGCCACTTATGGTGACTCATGCCTGTAACCCCAGCACTTGGGAGGCAGAAGCAGGAGGATTGCTGTGAGTTCAAGGCTGAGCTCAAGGTCAGCCTGAACTACAAATTGAGACCTTATCTCAAAAAAATTAAAACAAAATAAATTAAATTTGCATCTCTCAAATGATCAGTGATGTTTTCCTTATGTTTATTAGCTGCTTCTTTTAAAAAATTAAAATGAGCCTTATTGGTACATTTTATACATACAATATGATCACATTCAACATTGAGTATTTGTACCTGTACATGACACATTTTTATTCTCATTTTTCTCTTGCTCTCCCTACAACCTCCCATCTCTTCTACTTTTATCTACGAAGTGTTGTATATTCATTCTATATGCTTACTTTTGATTTAGGTGTTCACATCTGAATAGCCTGATTTTTTGAGTTCTTTATGTATTCTAGGTATTAGTTTTTTCCTAAGGAACAATTAGCAAACATGTATTTTCCAAACTATGGAAAAAAATTAACTGTTGATGGGTTATTTTACTGTGAAAAATATTTTAAATAAAATTAGTTCCTAGTTTTTGATTCTTTATGATATTTTACTTCTAATCAGGGTTTTAGTCATTAAGTTTTCACCAACAAAGTCTTTTCCTAAATTTCCTTAAGATTTCTACCTATTTTATTGCCCATCATATGTAGTGTTTCTGTTTTAATATTTAGACCTGCAATCCACTTCTATTTTAGTTTAGTGCATGATGAAAGATATGGGTCTAGTTTTAAACTTCAGCATATGTAAAGCCTGTTATTTCAACATCATTTATTAAGGAGAGTGTCTTTTCTTCAGTGAGGGCATTAGGTCTTTTCTCAAAGATAAGGTGGCTGAGTATACTTGGAGTTGTTTCTCCATCTTCTAATCTGTTACATTGATCCTGTTGTCTTGCCAACACCACGCTGTTTTTATCACAGTCGTGTAATTTTAAATTGAGGGCTGTGATGTTGCCCGTCTTGCACTTCTTGACCAGATTGCTTTTGCAATTCCAGGTCTCTTCTGGGTCCATATCAATTTTGAGTTTGTTTTCTTTAATTCTCTGAGATATGCTATTGGAAGTTTCTTTTTTTTTTTTTAGCTATTGGAATTTTGATTGAGATTGCATTAAATCTGTATAACAGTTTTGAAAGTTTAGCCATTTTCACTATATTAGTTCTTCCTACCTAAGAAGGGTTAACTGAAAGGATTTTTTTGCCATTTTGTACATCTTTGTGCCTACACAGAGGTAGTCAGTGAACCTAAACTCCACTGATATGGTAGCTGAGGATCATCCAAAGATGTACAGTGATAAATAACCCAGTACATGAAAGGAGAAGGGGAGAGGGCCCCACAGAGTCTCTCGACCTTCTATGGCTAAATTCTAGATGCAGAAACACTTCACTTGGAAGCTTTGACTCTACTTGCTTTTATTCAATTCAATTACTGCAAAAAACCAAGGGAGCAAAACTACTATGATATTCGTTGTTTGTACACCAAGTGATGGGAAACGATGCATTTTGAAAATATCCTAATAAAAACTGGAGGGAAAGGAAGTAACACCCAAGGAAAAATATTGGCCTTGTATTAAAAGCGTCTCGTTTACACCAGCTCATTCCGGATGCACAGCTGGTTGTCCCACAACAGCCACTGTAACTTGGTAATGGCCTCCCTGGTAGGCTGTGCAGCCTGTCTGCTCTGCATCCCCTGCGGTGCCTTAGCCCCTTTTTACTGTTTCAGTGTTTATCCCCAGGACAAGTAAAAGAGGAGACAAATATACTGCTTCTTTTTTGAGGGTACTTGAGCAGTGTGAAGCAACACAGCTACAGCGTCTGGTGATTCAACTGGGAACTATAAGACCAAACCACATGACATAGCTTTGGCCTAACTTTTATGGCTCAATAAATTTGGGGTTTGTTAATGGATCTGTTATAAAAGATTAAAATTCATTTATAAATATTGATTCACAGTCTATTATGTTAGGATTATCTACAGATTAAAAATGAAAACTATGTTAAAACAACATTAAAGTATTAGATTCATATCTCTGCTTAGCACAAATCATCTTCAAGCTTAAATGCAAAAGGAAGGAACAAAGAAACTATTATTTTGTTAGAAAGAGGAGAAAGTAAATCTTCTTAACATCTTGGTACAAGATCCATTTGGTTAAAAGTACTTGTGGTGAATATTTCTTTTTCTTTGACCAGCCTCAGATAGTTATTTTTGAAGAGGGACCAGTATCAATTGGGCCAGATATTCCAATTAAAATACAGCATAATGATCAAAATTAATTGGAGATTTTAGAGTTGTGCTATGTAACACTGACCATTTAGTAGAACTTGCTTATGGAACACACGTTGCTGATCATTGTTCTGTATGTGGTTCCCAGCTGATGGGTATGTTTGAGCTCTTCCTCCATGTACTGTGTTTTCATTTCAGTCTTTTTCAGGGCAATTTTTATTTTTAATGGTAAGTAAAAAGATGCTGATCTCATGTCTGTGGGATCCACACCACATTGTGGGCAAGAAATTCTGGCATTTGTAAAGCATTTTCTAGATTTAAGAGAATTTTCATGTAATTTTGTGCAGATGACACACTATGTTTCAATAAAATGTGTATGCCTGGCTGTAACCTGTTGTATAGATAAAGACATGGAACAAAACTTTTTCCTTATAATCTAATGCTCCAACAGGAAATTTCTTGATTTCACTGAACAAATACCTCCTTTTGATTCAGTGTAAGTAACATAAGACCACATAACTAGAAGATTTTGTGTGTGTTCTTCATGTATATACTTTAAATTCAAGTTTTTAATCATAATCACTAAACCAATTATAATATCTTCTGGGTTTCTCTCTGAGTGTGTGTGTGTGTGTGTGTGTGTGTGTGTGTGTGTGTGTGTGTGTATGTGTGTATGTTTTCAAACAGAAGAATATTGAACTTCTCCATTTTCATAGTTTAATACAATTTTGGTTTAAGTTTTTCTAGTTACCAAGTAATATGATAGTAAAATGTGTCTTTGTGGAAAACAGGAAAATTTAAAAAGCTATACCAAATGCAAATGTTTTTTTAAACACTAAAGTCTATTTTAGGGTATTAGAGATATCAGTTACTGTCTTGTATTTTTATGTATATTCTTAGGTGTATTCACCACTTGCTTGACTTATAATAAATACATTTATTGTGTGTATTATTCTGGTAGTTTCATTTGATTTTACTCCAAATATGTCTTGATAATCTATAAATCTTTATATCTATCAACCTTTGCATTGATTTTCTCTATAATATGCTATAGAATATGAATGCCTCACATTTCAAGTCATTTGTGTGTAACATTTGTATTATGTGTAGTAGTAATACTATAAATAATATTGGAATGCATACAAAATATGACTCATTTCACACTTATTTGTATGAAGAGACATAAATTAAGTGCTGTTGGTATATGTAAAATATTCTGACATTTAAATTGTTTTTATTCAGTTAATTTACCTTTAATAATTATACCAATTTACCCTCCCATTAGCACACTGTACTCCTCATAACTGTCAAAATATGATTTTTTAAAATAGTTATTCTCTTTAAGAAGAAACAGAAGGCTGGAGGGCGTATGAAGAGACACTGACGGGGCTGGGGATATAGCTCAGTGGTTCCAGCGCCTGTCTTGGAAGCACAAGGGCCCGGGTTCAATCCCCGGTAACCACATGATAATACTGGGTGTGGAGACTCACCCCAGCAACAATCAGTACCACATACCACAGTGCCGGGCGTGATGGCTCACGCCTGTAATCCCAGCACTCGGGAAGCAGAGCAGGAGGATTGCTGTGATGTGAGTTAGAGGCTGAGCTCAGGGCCAGCCTGAAGTACAAAGCGAGACCCTGTCTCAAAAAACCTTAAAAAAAGAGAGAGAGAGAGAGAGAGAGAGAGAGAGAGAGAGAGAGACACTGATGGAGAACAAGACTAAGAATATAAACGGAGGATGTTTCCCTTGGGGAAAATGCATATGAACAAAAATATGTAACTACCTGGGCATATTTAAAAGACTAACGGGAAAAGGTTCTCAGAATGCCAAAAAGGAAGGACAAAAACATACTAGTATTGAACCAGTGACACTTTGCCACTCCAGGCCCTTTATTTGGAGGACCAAACTCCCAAGGGGAGCCATTATAGAATTTTCATGTAATCACAATCTTTGAAAAATGTTCAGAGGAAGAACTTTTTTACGTAAATTCATTAAGAACAGTTACTCCTGCTCTAATTATTTTCTGCTAAATTTGCCCTTGTGTGAGATGCCCTTAGAGTGGTAGCAGGCATTTCTGATCAACAAGTTGTTAGTTTGCACACATAGTTCGTATGTACTTAGTGGGTCTAACTCTGTGATGCAGTCACAGCTGTGAATTCTTAAATTACTCCGAGCAAGAGTCCCTCCAGTAGCTCAGGAGTGAGACTGGCGGGACCCTAATGACTAGCCGATACTCTATGTGTGTAATAATTTGGTAAGTTGTTGTCATGTCCTTAGCTAGGAAGCTTGATGACCATCAAACTTTCTTATTCTTTAACTCTCCCCTCTTTGGTGATCTGCATTCCATTTGTCTCAAACTGCTCACGTCTTTTGAGTCCATGAGTTTTCCATGGTTTACTTACATAATACATGTCCTTTTATTAACTGTACAAAGTTCAAATGTAGATAAAGGTAACATAAAATTCTTAAAAAGGCTGCTACCATGAGGACATTTAGCATAAATAGATCAACTGATTGAATCAATCAACTGAAAGAGATTTTATGTTTGTCACTACATGCCTACATACAAATTTTAAAAATTCTGATAAATTACAGTTTGTATCTATTTAAAAAGAACCTGGAAAGTTTTCATTTTCCCAAACTTTATGATAATCTTAACATAACATTTCTGTCAAGTTGAGGTGCTTAAAGAAATCTGAATGAGCTCTAAATGATTAAAAACATATTTCCATCAACCTTCATAAAGGAGTGATTGATTATCCTTTGACTGATTCCATGACACAAAGATGTTACAAATTCTTTGTCACATTTGTAAGTGATCAAAGGACTAGTAAAAAAAAGTTTTTGAAAAATAGATTGATAGCAATATTGTGCAGTCAATAAATAAGCCTACGGTAATAAATAGCAACATTCTAGATTTTAATAATTTTCAAAATATAAGATGTACTTTTCTTTTTCATTTTAGAGATTAACTTCTATGGCTAATCTAATATTTATAATTTTGAGCTCTTCCTTAGAGTGTCTCCCAAATGTATAGGACTGTACATGTCATTTGTCCCCACTGATCCTGGAAGTTTTCTTTAAAAAAGTCTATTACTCTGTAGGCTGAGCACTTTATGGTAACTGTGCCCTGTATCTCTGAAATTACCTAGACATAGGTCAGTATGAGGCTGGAATTTAACAGATAAAATTATGAACTAAACAAAAAGTCAACTTTTCATAATTCTAAAACTGCTCTGTTTTCATTTTACAACATGTAAAATGAAATATAAAAGAAAATACTGGTTAAATCCAGTGGCTCTTCTCACAGCATAAGGAGATAGAAGGAATAAGGGAAGGAGAGGAAAAGAGGAAAATAAAGAGATGAAAGCACAGAGGGGAAGAAGATGGAAGTGTGCTGATACTGTCTTTGCTTTGAGCGTCTCCTTGCTGTGTAATAACAATTGGCAAATGACTGCAGAAGGCGGAAGCGCCCAAGTTTGCACAAACAAGTTTCATACTGTGCTCTTTCCCTCCATTTAAACCTTACTCAAAATTCACAAGTTTAAAGTAAAGTAGCACCATTCCCTTGGTATTTGCTATGGTTTGCCTTTGGCGAAATGTTACTTCTTATATTAGGGTAGAAAATAAAAGAAATTCTAACGCATACTTGAAAATACCCAAGGGCTCTTGAATATCAAATAGCTCATATTAAACAACATAGATGATTGAAGTGTAAATGAATAAAAAACACAGATTATTTTTCTTTACATTAAATTTCTATAAAAAGCAAAGAGAAGAGAGGTCTGAGTGTCTGACTTTAGGAAATTTTTGATGAACAAAAATCAAGCTACGCTTATTAATGCACACAAAATATGTGTGCATATACTGAAGCATGTTAATATATATGTGTGTATGTTTGTAATATGTGCAGACAGAACTGTGTTGTATTTATTTTACAGACTTAAAAGAGTTTAATGGCAAAATGTGATAAATGTTGATAGAATGTGAGGTGATTTGTTCTGTTCCATCTATGAATAACAACGTACCATTTCATCTTGAAATAATATTTACAACTACAATAAGTCAGTCTCTCAGATTTTCCTCATCATGATGGTCTCCGGCCATCATCCTTCATTTCCTGGCTTTCTCATTAGTAGGTTGGAAATATAAATGCAAACATTAGCTTCAGTCATTTCTATTACAAATGCACCAATTTCTCACCCCAAATATGCAGAGTTCTTTGTATAAAGCCTATGGTGCAAATTCAAGTGTGCAAACATATGCTATCTGAAGTCCATATATATTAATATCATATTCACATAATACAATAAGTACATGGTAAACTCAGCTGTATTTCAGGCACAGATTTGTCTAAATTTCTGAATTCTTGGTGTTATACAGAACTGGTAAGAGTCGGTATTATTTGGGCATTCTTCCTCTTTTTTAAATTAGGGCTTTGTAAATTATGGCAATGGATAGAAAATAAACATTTGCTGAATCAGAAGAAATGATGGGCAATTTTTAATTTATAAAAGCCCATATGCTTCAAATTTGGCTTTTGTACAGTACATCCTACATTTTAATTACTTTGAGAATTCCTTTGATTACACTTTTGAAGTTTCATTTATATATCAGATTTCCTTAAAGCTCCTTTTTAATGATATATTCAAGTGAATATTAATATTCTCATTCTTATCAAGAGCAACATGGGTGGAATTCATAAATGGATATAATTTTTTTTGTCAACACCGTTACTGAGGTCAGGGCTCAGGACAATTAAGGGAAAGGCACCTCTGGGGAGAGGCTAATAGCGCTCTTGGAAAGATTGGTTTGCATTTCATGTTATTTTCACATGTTTTGCTGGTTATTCATGTAAGTATGAAGCTAATTTTCTCATATTCAAAGATAAAAATAATTTCTATATGTATTATGATTTCAAAACCTTTTTCCAAGGAGTCAAATGTTTCAAAATATTCCAAAATATAGCTATTACAAGAATCAAAACTATATGAAGTTTCATTTCAATTAGAAATTTACCAGTAGCGGTCCGAATCTTGATAATTTACTGCTAGAAACATTTGAAGTACTATTTGAATTTTCCACAAAATATAGTCTTACCATTCACTTGTAACTCCAGCAAAATATCACTGTACCTTGTAGACTCACTATGAATGAACAATTGTGTATTGAAATGATTTGATATGTAATGAGTTTTCCTTCACCTATTACTTTTATTTCTTCCTTTACTACATATATATTTTAAGTCATTATATCATCTAAATCATCTATGACTTCATTATATAAAGGGATGATATAAAATATTGCTTATAAATGAATGGACCACAAGGTTTCATAAGAAAAATTTCCTGTTCAGAATGATCCTAACTTTGCCCAAGGACATGACTTCTCCAGGTCTCCTAATCCATGACTCGATTCTCTCTCATACAGGTGTCACTGAGCCAGATGGCATGGCTGGATATCTTCCTCTTTCCTTTTCTGTAATTCACTTTTTCTTCCTAATATTTTAACATCAAATTAAAGAATTTTTCCATTCTGTATTATGGCTGTCTAAAGAATTCTCTTTTGTTATTTGAAAATTTTGGCACCTGATTCATTCTCATTCTATTCAAATTCGTTTTCATTTTTTCTCATGTTATAACTTTCACATCTGCTTTGATAATGTCTTTGAAAACCAATCGATTGGTGCTTAAACTCCTTCTTCAATAGTCTTGAATTTCACTTACCTTTGCTACTGCAGACATTTCCACCATGGAAATTGTCAATGCAATTAAACCCTCTTTTCCAGCTTTCTCCTAATGTTACTGTGCAGGGCCGTTTTCTGGCAGCCATGGCCCAGCTTTCTAGATTACACTTTGAACTTCAGACTTTAAAATTCTTTAACCTCATACTGATCTATAATTAGTTGATTGTATCACCTTTCTAGGATTCCTTCTACACCTCCTCTCTACTTTGTTTTGATTTCATTTTCAATATCACTTTCCTTTATTTTAAATTTTCTTCCTTTTCTTTCTACTTGTACTCCCTTGGCATGATGATACACTTACTGAAATACAAATTCTATTCATTCTGACCCTTGGATAAAAACAAAAATTATATATATATATATATATATATATATATATATATATATATATATATAACCTAAATGAGTAACTAAATTTGAGACCAGTAACTTATTAAGATACATTGTATTAAGTGGGAAGAATAAACTATTTCTCATTCCCCATCAGTTTTCTGTTCTTACACTTGATCTTAGCCAAAAGGCTGAGAAGTGATCAGTTTTCCGTTCTTAAAGAAGGATTTCTCTAGAGATCTGAATGAATAATTTTCTCACCAATTTCTCTGTGAAGAACTGCATTATCAATGAAATCTATATTGATTTTAATGTTTATACTAGTGCACTGTGGCCTTAGTAGGCATCTCCTAATCTTGTTTTGAATTTGTCCTAACCTATTGCCATCTGTGCCATCTATTATCACCCTATGGATTCTACTTGCTTGTGCAGCATTATTCTCTAACCACATTTAAGTTTAGTTTGAGGCAGGCAAGAATTTTTGCTAGAATATCCAAAGTAGCCACAGTTTGTGTATTTTTCAGATAGAAGGACTGTGCTAGTCTAAGATGAAAAGACCTATTCTCTTTCTCGAGCCATCTTACTTACTCTATGACTTCCTTCCTCTCAGAAAACAATGGTTAATTCATATCCACTGACACCATGAGATTTGTTTTTTATGAAGATGTTATAGATGTTTGCTAGCTACAACTGTAATGAAATCTTACCTCAACTGTTTCAGTTCATTTCACTATAATAATCTACAACAGACAGCACAAATAAAGTTGCCTACTACATATGGTAGAGACTTTGATGATGTTTCTGTTCTAAATATACTTTAGACTTACAGTAAGCACTACCATCACCAGTTAATTTTTACAAACTTCAATTTCACAATCTTCCAATTGCAGTACTTTGCAGTATCATTTCAGTGTAAGATGTTGAATCATGTGTTAATTTAATCATACTTTGTACTACGTGTAATAATGATAAGTGTTTTCATTACTGTAATTGAGGAAAGTGTACTCTCTCCTTTCCTGAGGCCTAAAGGACACTATGTTAAGTGAGTGTAATACTGTGAGCCACAAAAAATAAATAAATAAATAAATAAATAAATAAAAAGCAAATGTGGAAGGCAGTTATCCAGCCCAGGGACAAGAGAAGGAAAGGATTTCAGGAAGAGTGATCATATTTAGTCAAGCTAAGTAGTTGAAAATCCATAGGAATTTCATACAGATTCAGATACAGAAAATATGTCAGTCAAAGACTCCTTTATTTCTAAGATCAGGAACAGGAAGAAAAACTGAAAGACCAGGGAATACAGGCAGCTGTAAAACTTTAGAATTCAATAATATATTGCAAAACATTTGAGGGAAAAACAGAACATGAGAAGCAAAGAAAGGTTCAGGGTGGACTTGGTGCACCTTGTGTGTAGAGTGGCGAAAGTGCCTCTTCCATTGTGTGTAGCCAGATGAGATGAAAGAAGGATGATTTTATTGCACTTGAATCACACTGAATACAGGATGTGTGGGAAAGATCACTGTGAATGAATTTATGAGAATTACCACATGCTGAGGGGTAAAACAATGAATAAGTTTTGATACAGAAGTATGACAATGCCATTCTTCATAAAAAGAATACTTTAAAAAGGCCAGCTTTGTATATGGCATCATCAGCAAACTAGTTAAAGTATCACATAAAACTTTAATTTTGTGCTAGGAAATGAGTTCAACTGATTAGCATAGTTGACAAGATCTTAGTTTTAGGTTATTAAATAACTCTGTTAAATAGGAAAAGGGAAGATGATTCAAATAATAATATTGATTCTACTTTTCAGAGGGAGCATACCTAAAGCAAATGAGAACTGGAGACTTCTTCACCATACAGTATATTTGATTCTCACATGGCTGAGAAATAGCTAGATGGGATGAGCAGTAGATTACTAGGTGACAGTTCAACTTACATGATTCAGAAGATCAGTTTAAAGCAATGGAAACATCACCTAAATAAGTCTTGGTACTGTGGAATGGCAGAAGGTAGTTGTCACATCAGAAATCCCATGAATAAATTGCTCTGTTGGTAGAGATGTGGGAAGCAAACCAGAAGTATCATGCTACTATAGTCTCTTTTATACTGTGAGAAGAAAAGGTCCCAAATATGACCAGTAGAATATTGTTCAACATGAAGCCCTAATGTACTTTCAAGAGTGACTGTCTATGGTTCATTGATGTTGTAAAGTTGAGCTGCTACTCTGTAGTCAATTTTTAAAGTAAGGAAAGTGGAGGAGAGATAGACAGCAACTGTACAGGGAAGATAAAAACAACTAACAGATAAAGAGGAAAAGTGATGTGAGTTGAAATCATCAGAAAAATATCCCCAGGCAGTAGAATGGTCTGAGGTTGTATTGAAGGATAAGTAGAAGATAAAAAAGGTAGAAAAGTGGGACAAAGAGAAGAAATGACATAAGCCTCTCCAGTGGAGAACAGGGGATAAGCTTCTGAAAATAAATATATAATAATAAAATTAATATGTCCATGGAAAAGTGAGAAGGTCCATAGATTGCTGAATCATTTTCAGGCAGGTCCTATGTGGCCCTCACACTTCTGGAGTCCACGTCTGGCTGGCTGGGTTTACCCTGAGCTCAGGTAGGTGCATAAAAGCCCCTAAAGTAAACCCATCCACATTCATTAGGAAAATGAACCAGGTCCCTGGGGAAGCATTGTGATATACAGTGTATGAGCTTCTCCAATATCCTTATGTAATAAGGTGCCTTATAAATGTTATTAGCTGCAGGTTTTATGGCAAATTTTATGCCATTTTGATTATGATGCTGCTGGATGACAGCTAGTTTACATTGCTTAAACATCCTTCGTATCCAATGTCGAAAGGAAGCTAATTAGCTATAACCATGAAAATGGCTGTGTCATGTGAAAAGGAAGCGATGTAGAGTAAATTCCTTTACCCTAGGATTGAGAATGTTATACACTGATTGCCTTCATTTTTAAAACATTTACACAAGCTAAAAGTCACAGAAAGCAAATTAAAAAATGAGGATGTATAACTGTTGTTTTCTAAATACATTTTTATTCATAGCAGGCATTCATAACCCAAATTCTTTAATGGTTTATAGCCCAATGAATCACTTTCTCTCAGTCCCCAATTCCATGTGGTTATGTGTTTATTAATGTTTCCTGATGGATCATCAGTCCATATTTCTTTAGAACATCCACGACAACATGTTCAGAACATTATTTAAGACTCATTATTCACTGAAATAAAACATGCAAAAGCACAAGTTGGGGAGCGGAGATATTTTATTAGTGTGTGCTGTATTCTAAGTCTCTCATCAACATAAAACACTCTAAAGAGTCTATAAATCTAATTAAATCCATTAGAACAAGAAAAAATCAGTGAGCATTTAGTTAGGATAGGCAAGCCTTATGCAGGAGCAAATTCCTAGTTGCAGTCAAAAATGGCAATTGAAAAGCCCTTATAATTGTTTTTTAATATTTCAGTAAAGAACTGGTAAGGATGATGTTTGCCATTAGACAAGCACTAGAAGCCAGGTAAAGGTTGTTACTTCTTTGATCAAGAGATTGAATTTCTATCTAGGAAATTTAACATTAAATACTGAGAGGATCTTTTTCACCTGTCATTAAAAGGAGAGTTTATCTTTATTCACATGCAATGAAACTGATGTTAGGGGAGTGTCAGATGATCCCTGTGGAGGGGTATCTATGGGAAGTACTCCTCTCATGGGAAATGTGATAAAGGGCCTTTGCATGCTTTTGCATCAGGTTATAACACACTGCAGGTTCGCTTTATAAAGACAGGTTGTTCCTTAGTGGTCTATATTTGATCATGACTCTATAGATGTGTCTTGCTATCTTTATTAATATATCAATATTTCTTAAAGTAACAAGTGAAACTTGGCAGAATTTACATTAAAAGCTAGTGTTTAGCTTCTTGTGTAAAGCTGGCAGCCCTGAGCCTAGTTCCTGTTTGACAAGAGCTCCTGTCCCTCAACAGTGGGTCTTGCTGTCTCAGGCCAGTTGCCATCTCTGGCCCTCTCCAGTCCTCCCCAGTCTGGCCTGATGCACAGTTTTATGAGCTCCCTGACCCTGAAGAGGCCCTTCCTTCAGGAAATGTGAGACTTTTTGACCTGCATTAGATAGCTGAAAGGGAACACTCACATAAATCCTCTCTGAGCAGAGAATATTGTTTACTAGTGACCCTCAGACTCCTCATATATGAGTATACAATAGGAAATTTCTTTCTGAAGGGAAAATAATATGAACAGTGGATGTCTATCGTGCCATTGAGGTCATCACGCCTTATTGGATCCTTTATCAATAATGGAAGAAAGCACCTAAGCTTTAGAGAACTGGAGAGTAAATGAAATCATCAAACAGATGCCGACTGAGCCTAACTCTATCCTCCATAAGGACCTATTCACTGAGTGATTAAAATGGAAGTTGCCTAATTGGTTTAATTTCAATTTTGGATCCAGCATTCCATGTACATGATGAATTCTCTGGAGATTCTTTCCTGTTCCACTTGAAATGAATTCCATTCCAGTAACAAGAGACTTTTTGTGATACTTTCTGGTAGATGTCTTAGGGAGGGACAAAGAGTAAGTGCAGGGAGCCTCAGGCAGGGAAAAAAAAAAAACCCTGGAAATTAATGAGGGGAGGAAAGGAGCATCAAAAGAAAACCATAAGAGATACAGGGAGCCATATTTGGCCCCTTTGTCTACTCAGGTCTGCATGGCCTTGAGCACTGTAGTGAGTATCTGACACCACCATATCCCTTGGCCCTAGGAAATGAGTTTAGACTTCTGTAGAGCACATTTAAAAAACTTTGATGCCAATAAATGGTGAGAAAAAGCAGAATGAAATCAATTTAATAGTCATATCTAAATTGACCAATTACTCCCAATCACTCATTGATTCTATAAATTGTGTCCTGATGTGCAATATGGAAAATTGAGAGAACACAGCAGCAAGGTCTAAGGCATCAAGGAACTTCCTGTGTGCTTTTGAGAGAAAACCCACAAGTCAATGGCTGGAACATCAGGCAAAACATTGTGAATGAATGCAAAAATTGAAGGGCCCAGCACAAGGCCTCATGTATAACAGAACTGCAGCAAATATGTGTTGAATAAATACATGAATAAGACAATACTATTTCCAAGCTGGTTGATCAGATAAAGTGAAATGGAATATCTGGAATATGTATTATCTCTTGAGGATGAATTTTTCATAAGTGAAGATAGGATGAATTCGAAAATTTGGAGGAAAAAATGCAGAAGAGATTATGAGAAATATTTTAATAAAAATGAAGAGATAGGTTTCAACAAGAAAATTGATAAAACAATGTAATATTAGGACTCTGTGGAAATATTAAGTTTGAGAGAATTCATGTATGTATGTGTATGTCATTGCAGTAGATTAAACAGATTTGAGAATTGTTTTTTTAAAGACAAGGTTTTGCTTTGTATTTCAAGCTGCTCCTGAGCTCGCTATGCAGTCCAGGTGAGCCTCAAGCTCACAGCAATCCTCCTGCCTCTGCTACCTAAGTGCTGGGATTACAGGCATGAGCCACCATGCACACTGTTGCATGTGGTCACTGGGGATGGAACTTATGACCTTGTGTTTCCAAGGCAAGTGCCTGAACCATGGAGCTAAATCCCTGAACCCAAGAATTCTTTTTGGTACTGGGGATCAAACTTATAAACTTGTGCCCTTGTGCTTGCAGGCAGGATCCAGAACCACCAAGCCGAATCCTCTGTCTAAGATTTGACAATTCTAGCAAGATGAAGTCTTGCCTCAAATTTGTATTGAATAGGTTTTGCCACAGACATTTCAATGTTTCTGGCTTTGAATTTTTCTCTTTTCTATTACATCATATTGCTAACACTCAAGAAAACAAACAAAGGAAAGACAACAGTATGAATATCAATGAAACAAGTAGAAAAGATGTACGGGCAGAATGTATTTGCTGTAGTATTTCACTTTCACTGCTTCACTTACTCATGTATTTATAGTTGTTAATGTTTAAATTCCTTTTAATTATTCCTTCATTTTTTCAAGATTAGGGCCAATATAAGTGATCAAATAATGATTGCTAGGTATCCATATAAACTGAGTAAAACAAATGTCGTTTTAAACTATTTCATTGTCAAGTATTTGTACAAAATGATCACTACACTTGGCCTGGTGGGTTATGTCTACAACCCCAGCACTTAGGAGGCAGAGGCAGGAAGATGGTCATGAGTTTGAGGCCAGCCTGGGCTATATAGTAAGTTCAGGGTCAGCCTGAAAAACAAAAAAACAAACAAACAAAAACATAAAAACAACAACAATGAAAATAAACAAAAAATGATCATTGTTTATTTAAATAGTTATTTCCCAAAATGTATTTAAGAATGTTTTTATTACATGAAGATTTTATTGTCCTGTCCTAATTAATTAAAAATGACTCTTCAAGAAGAGTTAACTATTTAAATCTATTTTTTCAAACAAAGTAGAAAACCTACATAGGAGGAATAAGAAAGTTTAGTGAGCAGAACAGATACATGTAAATTTGACATGCTACTTATAATCTCTATCAATACCTCAAATAATAAGTGAAAAATATACATATGCATTCACAAAATGTCCAGAAGCTAGCATGGTACATTGTCAAACTCTATGGTAAGATGTTCTTTCAGTCATAGTTGGTAAACTTTTGTCATGCTTCCCTGATCACAAACCTGTCAGTGAAATGTTTAACATTTTTCTCTTCCCATACAGGTTCCTAGTGAGAAAAGTGCCACTTTCCCAAACAAAGGACAGCTCTAGAATTCTGATCAATTGCCTGTTATTCTACCAAAACACTTTATTTATAATTTGTACAATTTAGTGAATGATCCAATTACAAATCAATTATTAACTGAGCAAAGACAAAAAAAATCATTAAAGTATGTTTCCTGGTAATTTTTATAACATCAAAATATGCTTCGATAGTCTGAACTACTGTATTTTTCATTTTTTGTGAATATATATTTTATTAGGTTGTTCTTATCCCATTTAATGATACTTCCTCAAATAAAATATGTGCATTTTCAAACAAAGCATTTAATAAGCAGATTTTAAAGTGTACTATTTGTCACTCTTTCTATTGTTCTAAATATTTTCCCATACATTTAATTATTTGGAGCATAAGTCCTGCTTTAAATAAATATAAAAATTGACCCAATGAGGTACACAGTTTCACTGAAATGAGAAAGAACAAAAATCCCAATTGTACTATATCCATTAAAATGTCCCCACAAACTGTTCCAATCTAAATTATCTCAGGCTGCTGTGTCTTTCCAGCCTTATTGATTTGAAAAATAACAAACAAGTATAAATGACATTTACAGCTCTTAATTGGTGTCATTAGCAGTTCTTATTATTCTGCAGGACAAGCACTAACCCTTTATTGAGAATTCAGTGATGCAGGTCTGCTCTGGAGTCATCAGCCTTAAAGACAAGTAATAAAACAGCTGAGTGACTGACTTAGAGCCCTATTCATCAACAAAGGCTACAGGCAGCTGGGCCCTATTTTGTCTTGATTTGTTTTATGCAGTTATTTAGACCTTGGGACTACAAAAGGAAGAAGCCATAGCTGTGGAAGTGTTTGAACTGACTTCCCATAGCCTCCAGTATCAGGAATACTAGGGGTATGTTTTAGGATCTTTCCTGTGTTCTTGGTCTTTGTTTGCTTGTGAATGGTTTTAGTTGAGCAGAGGAATCAGTTTGGGGCGAAGTTAAGAACTTTCTCTCTTTCTCCTTTGAAGTCATGTTTGACATCTACAATGTTTCTATGAGGAGTTAATTGCTTGGGAAGATCTTTTGTTTTTTAACAGGACTCAGGACCTAAAAAAGGGTTTTCTGTGTTCAGGCAAGACTGGGAAGGAAAATATTGGAAAATGTGATTTTCCTGAGCCCCAGAAGTCATATCTGGATATCAGCATTGGCTGATTGTTAACTATGAAGACACTGAACTGCTTGAAGGTTCTCCTGCTTCTGTGCCAGATAAAGGACAGAGGAGGCTTGTGTTTTTTTCAGGGCAGGTCATCTCTACAGGATTCGAGAGCTCACTGACCTCCCTGTGCAATGATCTATGGCTCCCACACTTTCTCTTGTGATTGCCTTTTAATTTAATTTGGGCTCACCACTTGTTCAGAGAATTATTGATGTTCTACTCCAATAGCTATAATGAATATATGTTTTGCTTTCATCTTTCATATTAACTGCAAGGTGATTACTTCTTGATATTTAGGTAGCTGTTTCTTGTGTTAAAAAAGTACAAATGGTAACAGAGCACTTTCATCCTCCAGTCATGTAATCTTTTTCCATGGTGCTGACCGAATAATGGACTGTGAGTAGTTGTGTGTGCAGATGTAATAGTCTATGGATCTGATTCCCTCTAAATGAGTTGTTTAATCTGTATATGGGAGGTTATTTCATCTAACTTCATAATTTATTTCTGGTGAAAATCTCAGTTGAAAAGTAGTGTCTGATTTTCAACTCCAAGCTGCTTCTTACCTAGTTGAAGAAGCTGGATTGGATGAGGCAGACAGCTGGGCTAGTGGCATACCCTGAGCTAGTTGCCCCCGGCAGGCTGGAACTACTTCTTGGGCTCCTCCTCAGTGCTTTTCCTCCCCAAGACTGCTGTCCTCCACAGTCACCGGGCCTATGTTGTCTATGCTGTCTGTCTTGAGGCAGCCTTTAGCCAGCTCAGAAAAGCACATCCAAACTAATGCTGCACAATTTGGAGGAAAAAAATGTCTATACATTGCCAGCATTATGAGCTTACTTTATATTACATGACTCTACGAGAAAGTATATATTAAGAAATCAGAGTTCATTCAATCAGGTGGTTCAATTGCTTTCCAAAATTTGAGAATTCTGATGAGTAACTTTAATCCATTTTTTTTTACATCTATGACAGTCTGATATAAATTTGTGCCCAGCCATGAAGTGTTAACATTCCATAAGGAAAGTTTAGATACTATTTTCCTACTCTCATTTGCCTGCCAGAAAAAAGCTTAGAGTTTCATATTTCCATTCTGAAATGAGTGTAATGACCTGTCTATGTAAATCAGGGCATGGGTGATGCATGTACACTGTTAGGTGCTTCCCACTGTGAATCATTTACCCAGGATTCTATGCTCCTATTATGGTGCATAAGCTCCTCAAAACATTACTAATCAGGAGGCCATAATGACTATGGGTGGGCTTTATGGGTCAGGAGACAATATGAGATCTTAAACACAGTCCTTACACAGCTTTTTTTCTGTTACTGAGGCCAGCACAGTAGAGGACACTTGCTTAACTCTGCAATAGCACTGCTCAGGGACCAGTTGTTGACAGTCATCCCCAGAGTAAGTAATGAGTCTTGTGTCTAAGCCATGCTTAGCCATGCAAGAGAAGAAGGTGGGTTTCTGCATCAAAAATCTAACTCTCTGTTCTTGATTCTCAATGATCTTTTGCATGCTCTTGCTGCTCAGTTAACAATTCCATTTTCTCGAGTTAATTTACTGTAGTTAATCTGTACGTGTTTCTTCAGGCCAACTCTATAACACTTACATAACAATTACTAGGTGAACACAGACACAGACACAAGATGATATGAAGAGAGACGTGTTTTGGTTGCCCCAAAGTACATTAGCAATTCTGCACTCAAGTTGTGTCTCCTTAGGACATGTTAGCACTTCTCAAAAATTAGCTTTATTAGCAGCTATCATTACAATTTCTACATGCCAAGAATATCTTTGGAGCTGAATGCTACATCCCTGCCCTTGCTTAAGAAATGAGTGAAACAGATATCACTTAATTTGCCTATTTGTCTCCTCACTGTTGAAAAACAGAGCTAAATTTTAAAGTCTAGGCTCAAGTTCAATGGTCACATTTATAATTATTCCATAGGATCTGAACAGATCACAAACATTAATCCTTAGAAGCTATCATTTTCGGTAATCTGGATACAAACTCTTAGATCCCCAAAGGACTCAGATGGGCATATAAGGCTATGGATCTAATGAATATCTGCAGATATGTAAATGTTTCAGTGTTGAAATGGAGTGAAGATGCTTAATAGATTCACACAGAGGGCCTAGCATCAAACCAACTGTGTAGAACTAACTTCTTTTTGCTGGTCTCTATGATAATGTTCAGTAGAACACTGATGCCAGTAGTTTGAATCCATTTTGTCATAGGAAGGTACTGCCAAGTGGACACAAAGCTGTCAGGCTGAATGAGAAGGTGCACTCTGTAGCAACCAGCCCCACACTGCCACACGTAAGAGAACAAATGAATGCAAGAATAGATTTCTCACATAGCACAAGAAAAGATGGCTGGCCACAAAAGTGAGAAGTAGCCAGAAGATGATGTTGGAAGGAAGTATGTGGAGGATTTGAGGCACTAGTTTTCAACCTTGATACCCAATAGGGTTAGCTGGAAAGTTTACAAAATAACTTTAATGAAAATGTTCCACACCAATTCACCAGGATCAGAAATTCAGAATTAGGTTTAAGTATCAACATATTTAATTTAGAGAGGTATGTGAACTGCTAATTTGGTGGATAGCACTTCTAAGGCTAAGAGAAAGCTGTGGTGATGAGGAGAATTGAAGAAAAATACACTATGAGGATTTTTAGATTCCTTACTTTCTCCCAAAACATAAGTACACAAACATACACTTGTTATAAGGTATCAATAACAAATAATTTGATTTGCTACCTTTATAGAGATATCAAATTTCTAATATAAGCAATGTTCACGTAATGAAATTTAACAGATTTATTATGGCAGTTCCTAGCGCCTATAATCACACTGCATGGGGATTCATTTCTTAGTAATGCTTATAAGGAACCATTCAGTGAGTTAATTACATAACTATGAGAAAGAATAGCTTGGAGAAAAGATAAGTTAAATTTAAGCTACTTCAGTTTGAGTTTCCCAGGCAAGATAAAAATATAGATTATGAGGAGGCTGATAGATCTGAAGAGAGTTCAAGGGAGATGAAATGGTATTTCAAATTATGTGTTTTTGATTTGAAGAACTGATGGTCAGATACTTGTCCTACCTGATCCAACTTTTGGAAAATAAATACAAGGTTCTCCATGACTAATCCTTTGTGACAATTCATTGTTTTTTATTGCCTTACACTGAAACTATGTTATTGACCAAGCCGAAACTCCACACTTGAACACCAGGCATTTCATCCAGCCAAGGTAATAAATGAATGGCTAATGCAATCCAGGAATCTACCATCTTTCAGGTTGACAACTTTTGTGGAGAGGATTCTTTCTGGGGTTCCTATCCATCTTTTTAAGACATTGCCAAGGGGCTTATACAAGCCAGGTCCTGCACATCTTCAGATTCTCACAGAGCTTCTTGGTTTTGATAGAAACTGGTATAGAAGTTCTTAAGTACTGATCTGAGTATCTTCTGTGATGCTGAAGTGAAGTTTAAGTGTCTCAGTAGAGTTTGTCAAATCAGCAATATTTATTTTTAGCCAGTCGCTGTTACTCTATGAATGGCAGTAGACCTTTCCTTCAACAATGGCTTAACCTGTAGGATTGCTAATAAAGGCTAAGGTTGAACAAAAAAGCCCAGGAGGTCTTCTATCAAGGAAACAGACAATAGACACCCCTCACACACATGAAGCAAACTTCAGAGGAAACACTGGGTAAAAATGATGGTATTTTAAATACTGTGGCATTTGAATTTAGTTACTTTTGAACAAATGCCTTCTTTTAAAGGCTATATCCTCAGGGGGAAAAAAAAAAAAAAAACCTCTCATATGAGAAGTGAAAAGGAGACAACTAATAGGAAAAAAAAATTTAAACATGACCATATGACTATTCTTTTAAGAAAATCCTGATCTCAAAGAAAAAGTATAATTTATTTCCATACTATCTTAATTAATGATTTAGGAAAAAAAAATAGCTTCAATTGGAATTCAGAAAACAACTGGGGTTTAGACTCAGTTTTCTCACAAACTGACTATGTGACCTTGAACTATTTACTTAATATTTGAAGACTTCAGTTTTCTCATAATAAAAAGAAAGAATCAGACCAAATGATCTCTAATATTCCTTCCAGCATTAACATTCTGCAAATTTATTCTTTGAGGATAGGAAACCTCAAATGAGCATTTGGTTTGAAGTGTGACTGGTTTTACAATCAGATTTATTGTCTATGACCTATTCAGAATCCAAAATCTACCTGAGGAATACTCAAATCTATTCACACAGCACAGGATTCAGAAATTTAGCACTGAGAGATTCAAATGGATTTTTAACCTGACCCTTTTTTAATTTGAGGAAGACTGTGCCTAGTAAGAAGACCTATGTGGCAAAAGCTGCCTAACTAGAGTGACTTAACTCATCATAGAACTGAAATATTCTAATTGGAAATCAATACTATTAAAGTTATATCTTTATTAGAATGTGTATTTACGTGTATATATAAAGTATACCAAAAATGTGTATGTACTTCAGGAAAAGAGAAACTTGTATAAATATTTTAATACTAACTTTATTGAGATATCATAAAGCTAATACAATTTTCCTTTGGCCTCTACAATTACAAGCATGGCTCGAAGTGTTGGCCGTGAGCTTCAAGACATGTATTAGTGTAGACACCTACTGCTTGGACAACCTTCGTGGTTGAGATTGCTGAACCTGCAGTTCCATTTTCTTCTGTGAGGGCCTGCAATGTGGTAGGTTTTCTCTATATATGACATTGTCTCTGGCTCCCCATATGAGGATAATACCATCTTTTGGGAAAAAACAAACAAACAAACAAACAAAATAAAAAACATTATACTGTTTTTCTTTTTCCTGAAGTGTGCATATATTTTTGGCACACTATTACCCACAATGCCATATGTGTATATCCTAAAAATTGAGTTCACCTGCCTGGAAATGACAAGTGAAGGTTGAAAGTGGGTAGTGTCATTACTGCCAATCATTATAGTTTTCTACCTTTAAAGTTACAAAGGTAACCCCAAAACTGGTGAAACAGAAACTGATCAAAGGGCTAATGTTATGTTTGAAGCCCTCAATAATTACTCATGTACTTTCAGTACAAAAGTTTTCTCATTCTTCCTAAAGTCCACAAAATGGGGCTCCTGTTCTCCAGGCCCTAACTTTAAGGCTCTGTGTCAGTGTGTAGAGTGCAACACCAGGTCATAGAAACAGGAATTGATTCCAATACAAGATACCCATGCAAACATGATCAAATCCCTTTGTCTTCTCAAGTATTTTCTCCACATCTCTAAACAAGGAAATTAGAGTACTAGGACTTTAATATACACCTCCATTCTGAAAGTCCAGCATTGCAGGAAAAGCACAGATAGATAGATGCTTGCTTGGGAGGCTTTTTCTTAAAATTAAACTAATTCAAGCAAAAAAGTCAAATTGAGTGCTAAATTCAAGTTTCCAGTTTAAGAGGCAGTTTTTCCTCCTCTTTTCTTTCCTGGTATGCAATAGGAACTGATTAAACTAGAAAACTTCAAGTCATAAATATTTAAACTGCTTTTTTACAACACCATGCTTAGATGCAAAGGCGTTAAGCACTTTAAGAAATAGATTGAAAAGAAATGTCATTATCTTGATTTTCTGAATTGATTTGCTTAATAACAATACTTAGCATTTATATAGTGTTCTGTATTTTCAAATTGCTTTATAATCATTAATCAGTTAATTCATACAACCTCTCTGTGAGGTCAAGATTATTATCCCAATTTTACACAGGAAGAAATTAAGATGTGGAGAAATTAAGTGACTTGCCCAAGGTCATGGAATAAGTGAGTGGCTGGCTCTGGATGAAAACTTTGAGCTCGAATCTACTGTGAGCTAAATGAATTGTAGAACTGACATAATCAACTGAATACTTAAAAAAAACAAGCAATAACTAAAGTGGCTCCAAAGTTGATAAAAACCTTATTGCTTGCTAGGCTTGAATTTTCTCATTGCTATGTCTCAGACCTTATTTAGTATTTCTGAACCAACAGATACACCCTGTAATACATTGTGTTGTGATTTTTCTCCTGATTTTTGTGATTTTTTCCACCATTTTTTCTAGGCAAGGGAACAGTTGCACAGTTTAATTACAATAGAGAATTTTGAACTTGGAAACCAGGGTTCATTTTATTACCCACAAGTTTTTACTAAGAAAAAGAAAGTAGAAAGTAATCATGACATATCTTCTAAACCAGACAGATTTTTCACTTTGTTTCGAAAGACAAACCACATAAGAGAAAGTGCTAAAGAAGGAGGAAGAAAAATGGGTGGGGGGACAGGAGGAGAAGGAAAAAGGGGAAGAGGAGAGACAGAAGTCATCATAATGTTTCAGAAGGAAAATCTAAAGCAGAAGTAACAACCTGAATAAAAAAGACATTAGGAGGAAATCATCCAATGGCCTAAGGTTTCAAGACAGAAGTCAGGCTACTGCTAACATTTCAAAAATGAAAAGAATAAAAATATATAATACAGTGATGCAGAGAGCCTATGAAGCATGCCATAAGCTTGATTTGCAGCAACATTGTAGGTTTTTCAGTAGGGGACAAAAAACTTGTACCAGTTTATTTATTCCTTTTGATTAGTTTGCAGGGTTGTTATTGTTTTCCCCTCTCTATCTTTAAAATTTTATAATGAAAACAATGTGTGAATGAGACTCTTAAAAACTTCTAGGCTTTGCTGTGCATTCACTTAGCTCTGGAACTTGTGACAAGTTTCTTTTGTGTGTGGACTGAGTGTTCTCTTTAAACTGAAGACAGAGGGTGGAGAAGAGGGAGAAATTGCCTGGAACACACAGAGGGTGTGGTGCTGGAACTTCTCGCTTAATCCAAGAAATGATGGAACATGGAAGGCGGCTATTATTTATTCATGCACAGGGAAATATTTCAAAACACTAATATGTTCAGAGAGTAATGAACTGATGTTAGAATCCCAGTGTATGCAGGGTTTAAAGCCTATGTCTGAGCTTGTTCAATTGACATCAACCCCTACAACAGCCAAAACTAAATCAATTTAGGATTAAAGGAAGTTAAATGAGTTTTCATAGATGCTACATGTTCTCAAATCTTATTGTATGGTAGAGTCACACAGGAGAGTTTAAAACCTGCCATGTCTGACTTCTATGTAAAATTTGTTTTAACTGGAATTGTTTGTTTTTTTTTTTAACTGTCTATGTGATTTGGAAATGGCTGGCACAACTAAGTGATTTGATACTCACCTGAGAAATGTAGCAGCTAACTGAACATGAGGGTGAAGAGCCTCACCCAGGTTAAGACGTTTCTACAAAATTTTCTTTACTACAATGGAGAATCTATGGGCTGAATGGCATGAGCATGAGACCTGAGGATGTACTGAAGCTTCCAAAAGAACAGAAATGCTTTTTTGGACTTTCTATCATCTCATTCTTTTTCCATTACATGGCTTTCTCTGTTCTGTTTGTTAAGCCTTTTCTCTTGTCTTTTTTTTTTTTTTTTTCCCTCTGCCTCGATCTTTCGTGATGTGGCGTCAATGATATCAGTTCATCCTCTGTTTTGCAATTTTGAAAAAATATCACTGCTGTAGTTCTCATTTTTCCAATCTGGTCTAGACCTGCTCAGGGGTATAGAAAAGCAAAGACGTTGCAATTAGACATGCCGAGCCTTCAGTCTTAGCACTACCAATTATACACTAGGGCACTATCAACCTTACTAAACCTCTACCACTTAAAAAGTGAAAGTAAAAGTAATTAACACTTAACCAAAACTGCAGGAACGCAGAGGCGTGGCCTGCAGCCCTGACTTCTGACCCAGGCGCACCTCTCGCTGCCTCACAATTCTCCTGCTCTCAGCACTGTGTCCTCTTCCCGGGACACTTGGGGTTTTCTCCACTGTAGCAGGTTTTTTCATTCCACATAATTTCATTTTGAAATTACCTTATGTACCCCAACTTCCCTGCTTTATTTTATGTCATTTTATGTATTTCTTACAGTCACTTTGACTCAGCAAATACTTTATAAGCTGTCCAAGAACAGAGGAACATCATATTAAAGTCTTTATTTCTGCATGCTTTTATCATTTATTTCTTCATTCTTTGTTACTATTCCTGAAAGTCACACAAAACTTAACATATAACAGTTGGTGAAATGTATATGAAACATAATTTGACTCATACTTCTGAAGACAGTTAGGTTGTTATTATTTTAATCACTTTTCTTTGTGGATTCTATGAGGAAAACTTAAGCCAGCACAGGATTTGGGGGATTCTCTGAGCCTTGAGGTGAGGAAATTGGGAACACATCAAAGTCCATGAAAGTTTATATTTATTTATGCCTGTGTTCACATGGGACGTCAGTAGCCCAGTGTTTAACAAATCTCCATTGTGACCCTAAAGCAAAAATCTGATGCCCTAGAGCATGAGATTGGATCCTCCCTCCTCAGCACAAAAACTTTAAACATTTGCATTTTGAATCCTATAACAGACCCCTTTGTAATTTCCTGAAAGAAAGAGATGAATTCTTACAACTGATAAACATCATTATCTAGCAAAATTTGCTCCTCTTTATTGAAATTTTTCTAGGTAATATTTTCATTCAGTAGTTTTTAATTGAAGCTGAACATGGTGACATGTGCCTCAAAACTGAAGCTCGGGGGTGCTGAGGAGCAAGATTCACAAGATAGAGTTCAGCCTAGGAAAAATTGGGCATCGTAGCAAAACCTGGTCTGCAACAAAACTAAATAAACAGCAACAACAAAAACAAAGCTTGAGATGTAGCCCAGTGCAAAGGCCCTAGATTCAATCCCCAGAACCTAAAGGAAAAAAAAAAATATTCATTCAAAATTTCTTTGTAAATAAACTTTGATTTTCCAACTTCTGTTAATATACAAAGGATATTTGTTTCTCCTAATGTGTTTCCACTTCACTGTCTGTCTGCACATTCAATCAGAAATGTTCCTACTCTTCTTTTTGTATTGCTTCAGACTCTCTTTAGCCTTTAAAGACTTTCAAACAGGCCTGGGATTCTGTTTTGAGCTGTAACTTTACATCTCAGTGATTGTGATAGGTAAGTGCGGAGTCACCTTGAATAAATGAC
The DNA here is from genome assembly GCA_004026965.1 of Petromus typicus. Taxonomy (NCBI): domain Eukaryota; kingdom Metazoa; phylum Chordata; class Mammalia; order Rodentia; family Petromuridae; genus Petromus; species Petromus typicus. Next base: position 177,190 of record PVIR01000318.1, read on the forward strand.
GTCTAGGGGGTTGATTAGTTAAACACAGCTCTGGGTGCGCCTGAATGATTGGCTACTAAAAAAAGAAGTCCCACCCTGGATACATGCGGCATACAACCAACAGGCTTGTAGCCTGGAAGGAATACAAAGAAAAGGAGACGGAAGTTTTACTTTTGTTTTTTCAGATGTTTTACTTTTGTTTTTTCAGGGGATCTCCAATCACCACCGCTACTGCGAATATCCATCTTCAAATCCCAGCACACTCTTTTTGGCCTTCCACAGTACTCTTTGGCCTTCCAAGTCACACCCTTCGATTTCCCCATGTGGACTCCTATAGAGCTATACAGTGAGCTCCAAGATGTGGGGTCCTCTGGCTTCCCGGCACAGTTTTTGCCTTCTTCCACTTCTGATTTTGCAGGAGCTCATTGTAAGTCAATGTTGTAAATTATATCTATGTAGGGACCGAGGATTTAGCTCAGTGGTTCCAGTGCCTGTCTTGCAAGTGCAAGGGCCCAGGTACGATCCCCGGTCAATATATACCATGCAGTGGTGGAGACTCATGCCCAGCAGCGACCAGTATCATATACCACAGTGCTGGGTGTGGTGGCTCACGCCTGTAATCCCAGCACTTGGGAGGCAGAGGCAGGAGGATTGCTGTGATGGGAGCGTGAGGCTGAACTCAGGGCCAGCTTGAACTTCAAAGCGGGACCCTGTTTCAGAAAAAAAAAAAAAAAATCTATGTATGTATGTATGTATCTATCTATCTATCTATATATCTATCTATCATCTATCCATATTTACTGTTACATTAGATTTGTTCCTCTAGTGAACCCTGATACACTAATTTCTTCTTTTTTGAATTTGCTATATTAGAAATACTATGTATCACAACAATTGAGCAATTAACTCTTAATATATTTTCAGTCCTGAAGAGACCTATATTCTCTACTGGGTATATGTTGGCTTCATATATCAGCATTGGTAAGAAGTTTCTGATTAATGAAAGACTCATTTCTCATCACACATCCTCTGTAATTCTCTATAGAAGGTACACAGAGCATTCATGTGTATCTGTTTGATCCTCAGTGACTTTGGTACTGGGGAAGCTAGGAATGGAAAGAATTTTAAGAGTAGTTGGCCTACAGAACAAAGGGTAAATTTAATGAAATCTGGATTATTTATATACATGTTTTACTTTATGAATTCTCCATGGCATTTGAAAAGCTTCTCCCAGATTTTTCTCTCTCTCTTGCTTTTTTCTAAGTCCCCTTCCTCTGTTAGCTGGCATGTGCTTTGGGAATGCAAATTATTTCTTTAACATTAGACCAAAGCAAAACATAATTAGAAAGAGAGATCAAAGATGCATCCTTGAATACATCTCAAGGCCAAATATGAGTGATTTCTGAATAATCTGTTACTTTACTAAATCATGTCACAGAGATAATCAAAAGTTATACTGCCACACTCAATCTTGTACAATCCCTGATATTGTGAGAAGGGTAGTGCCAGCCTGTCCACACTCATATTTATCTCCTTTCATTCATTGCAAATGAACTCCTTGACTTGGGAAAATTAAGATTTGATCCATGAGTGAAAGAGCATGTGAATCTTTACAGCAACTAGACAAAATTTAAAAATGTAAAAGCAATACATGAAAGTAGAATCGCCAACACTCACAATACCCTATGAAGTGCTTTTGTTTGACAAGATATGGAGGTATTCATGGGAAGAGCAGCAAGGAAGAACTATTACACATACCTATTTACCCAACCTAGTCTTTCTGCTTTCATGGATAAAATTTAGCTTAAATGAAAATAAACTCAGTATTTTGCCTTAAAGGAAAAATATAGAGTGATAAACCCACTCTAATATCATGATGACAAATGTAAGTAGGAGTACCCTTTGCAGCATCTGTTTGTATGTGATATGAACAAAGGTATTCAAATAAATGATCAATGCAAAGAGAATATGTTTGGAGATACCATGGAAAGTAGATAAATCAATGACCTTTTGCATTTGGCATAGCTGCCATAAGAAGTGCAATGATTGACCCAGTGTGATATGATTTAACTTGCAGAAATATTACAAAAACTAATTCTGAACTCCTCATTCCTTTCACAATATCATTATAGAATGGGGGAATTCTCATAGAAGCAGTGAAAGCTGTGAAATTTCAAGTATGATGTATCCTCAGAAAAACTTCCTGCAGTGTAGACATATGCTAAACAGACTGAGTTAACCCTGAGATTCAGCTAGGGGGAAATGTTAATTAGATGACATTTTATATTTCTTCTGCCCCAGTAAGGAGTTTCAGTGATAGTACTTATGAAAGTGGGTTGGTTAAAATGTTAGAAGACTTCAAAAATATTCAGTCTGCCAATTTGAAGAAGGTAGTTATTCTCTGTCTGTACAGGCTCTTCCACTGAAGCACCTTGTTTGTTAGGAAGAAGATTCAGATTGGAAGGAAAAATATTCAAAACTCAGACTTAGATCTGATTTTGGGACTACTCCATGTGGTACTTGACAGGTGGAATTGATTCTCAACCTTGAAGGTGTTGAAACTGGGCAATGTTAACTGTGGAAAAACTTCTACTGTCCAGGAATTATAGTAATGGATGTTATGCCATCTTCTGTCTTAATGATCTGGGAAGGTGGGTTGTTATTAGCATATATATATATATATATATCTTGATACCTATCTATCTATCTATCTATCTATCCACACACACCTATCTGTAGAGCTCACACATTTATTTGAGGTAAAATATGTCATGAAATTTATTCTCCATTTGAACATTTGTGTTACATTACTAAAAAGCACATAAAGATTATAAAATCTACAACATAGGGCATCATTTTATTTGCCACACTGTGTACAAGAGGGTAGAATATTGTGCACATTCAACTAATAAATAAATTTGCATCATTTCTGTCTGAATTGAGTTCATTGATACATTATAGAAAAGCATTATGATCACATTCCTCATTGAGAGTTTGAACCGGTTTATGGTAATCTTGATTTCTATCTCTCCCATTCTCCTGTCCTCCCTTCAGCCCTTCCAATCTCCCTATATATATAAGCTGTGTTTTCATTTTTTCCCCTTCTTTCCTGTCCCCAGTCCTCCTGCTTCAGTTACCTTTCTCCTTTGAACACGTTCTTCCTATTTCATAATACTTGTCATGCGTTTTGGACACATATCATTTTTTAAACCTTCCGAGATTTCTGTACTCAGGATCTTTACCTACTCCTTACTGTCAACTCAGGACCTTCTTTAATTTGGATCTTGTCTAAAATTTTACTGCTTACCTATTTCCAAACCATTACTTGCATTTTTCCTCACAGCAGAAGATAGAAATTTTATCATTTTATTGAATACAACCATTTTTTTCCTACCATAACCTTTTACATTTGCTTCTCTCTTCCTGAGGTCTCTGTAGCCCTAGAAATTATTTTATCCTTCTCTTCATATCCTCCCCTTGGAGGGGACTTTTCATACCCCTTCCGAAAGAATTCTCTATTATCAAATTGAGTTCTTCACTGAGTTTATCTTTTAACCATTTACATATTTACTCATTTTGTTTTATGGTACTAGGGGTTGCAGCTGAATACTTCAAACTGCTCTGTATCTACACTTTTCATTGTTTTTTTTTTTTTCTTTTAATTTTGAAACAGTGTCTCTTTAAATGGCTAAGTTGCACAGGCTGCGGTTGAGTATGCTTCAGTTTCCTTGGGAGCTGGGATTGTAGGTGTGCTTATGTACACTCATACTCCTACTCATATGCACACATATGTATATTGCATTTATTCCATTTATAAAAATGTATTTTTATTTTATTTCCCTGTACATAGTGAATGGAAAACTACCTAACTCAGAAAAAAAATGTTCTTAAAATATTGAATGAATGAATTCAATGAAGTATGAGATTAATACAATGTAATTCTAGAATATCTGTTGATGTCACAGTTAATCAGGGTCTCGTTTTTTCTCAGTAGTGAGGGCTGATGAGCTTTCTCTACCATACCATAATAAACAACAAAACTTAAGAAAACTAAGAAGGGTAATTCAAATATCTGTCCACTGTGATATTCTTCCATAGGACATGGAAATCCTACTTTTTTTTGGACTCTGGAACATTGATCCCATAGCTCTGTCCTATAATTCTAAGTCAGTAGGAGAACTTAGAGAGACGTTTACATTTTAATAATAGAACCATTTCTGGTACCCACATTTTGGAAAAAAATAAAAATTTCATTTTTGCTACTTTATGAAATATAATGTACATTGTCTGTGGAATATAGATTTGTTAATTCTAGTCTTTGCATGTATTTAATTGTTAATGTGGAACACACTACGGGACAGAGTATTTGCTGGTACCTTGATTTAACTGTTGGTGTCTCTGGAATACTTCTTATGCTCCTGGTAATATGTTGGATGTGTTAGAGAAAAAAAGAAATCTCATAATATGGATGCTGTTTCAAGCAACTAAATGAGATTTTGAGGAAATAGCCTCATAGAACAGAGGAGAACAGCTGCACAGCCGAATGGAAGGCTGTACAAACCTAGCCTATACTGCCTTGTTTTTTTCAGACTCTTTACCCTGAACTATGTAGACTCTGAGGTTGCATATTAGATGATGAGTTTACTTTAACAAGTGTGTGTGTGTGTGTGTGTGTGTGTGTGTGTGTGTGTGTGTGTCTTAATTCTAAGAGTGTTTCAATCTCTACTGTGGATCTTTATGAGTCAAAGAAGGTTGGACAAACTAAAGCATGTCTAGTTCCAAGGTGTTATTATGATTATTGATTGTCAGTAAAAGATTCTGGCTCTTCAGTTTCAGTTTGCCACATCTACCTAGAATAAATCTATGTTTAATAATGAAGTCATCAATAAAATCACTCAGAACCTAAATCTTTTAGAAATAAGAATATAAGACAATATTTTGTGATATATGAACAATTAAATTGATATATCCTAAAGTAGCTAAAAATGCTTAGTTTTGGACATGAGAGGGGCACTTCTTCTTAGAAAGCTCCTATATTCATGTGAGTGGGAATGAATAAAGAAATCAATTGGGAGAAAGAGAGTGATGGAGATGGTAGTAATATGACAGATACAATGTGACCTTTTTGAAAACTTCTTTAAACTGTGTATTTTATTCACTTAACTTTTATAAAATACTTAAATGCATTTTTGGAATATTAAGGAGGAGAACATGAACCTTAAGGTCAGGATTTAAATCTTTCCTGCATTTTTGTCACTTGGTTTTATGACCTTGGTTTCCATACTTAATTTCTCTGAATATCTTTTTTCTATTTATCTATTAAATAGAGATTATAATATCCACCTCATAAAATTTCATTAAGACTTAAGTAAATTAAAGAATATCTGTAATCTAGTTCCTTACTAGCTATATTCAATAAGTCTTAGATACTTTCCCTTCACTTTAAATTGGAGCAGGGAAGATGATTGTCTTCTAGATCCTGGGTCGGGTATCAAAGTGGAGCTAATGAAGATGTCAGCACTACATCAAGAGTTATGAACTGTGTGGCAAGACTTAAAGAAAACTGTCCTTAATCCATGTCCTTTGTTACTAGAATTCCACTTGTCAGAAGTACGTTTTATTACCTTTATTTTTAAAAAATGATTATTCTATATTGTGGATCAAGCTGACTCTTCACAAAGGAGCAGATAATGAATGTATCTCACCAAATTGGACAAATACAAACTAACACACAAAATAAGCCAGATAATGAGGATTAAAATATGTCTGAGTGCACAAGTTTAAAGAGGAAATAGTCATTCACACAGGACTTGTATCTCCAACTAGCACTTGGAAGTTCCCAGCAAAGACAGAGTGAGGAGTGAGGGAGGGAAAGGGAGATGGAAAGGGAGGGGTGAGGGAGGAGTAGGGGACAGAGAGAGAGACAGAGAGGGAGCGAGAGAGGATTTGACAGAAGAACTAGAGATATAAAACTATCATTTTCCGTGTTCTAAATGTGAGGAGTAAGTAATGGATCCTTCAGGTAGCAGGAGTAGGGACAAACTTGGACAATGATTAGGTAAATAAAGTTGGGGTGAGATTTTAAAGGCCTTAAGAGTCAAGCTAGTGAGCTTGGATTTTAACAATCGCATGGAATGTCATAACCAGCCTCACTTTGCCAATGAAATAAGCTGATTTGGGGTTAGTGAGATTCCTGTCTTCCACAAATGGTTCTGAAGTTTATGACACAGCACCTAGCTCTGCACACCTCTCATACAGAAAGGCCCTGAGTAGCACCCCAGACCCATACGCTGAAAAAACAATGTGAAGTTTCGAGCATTCTATTTCCCCCAAACCTATGTTGAGATATATGTATATCCTTCACTATTAGCAATAGGACAATTAGAAGACAAAACACTAATCAAGCTTGTGTAATTCTATGTGATACCCTCATCCTCACAATGGTGAAGGTCTGATTGATTAAAGCAGCATAATAGACTCGTAGTCTTTACAAAATACTATGGAATATTTCTGAGGTGAAAATCAGCAATTTTGAATTCTGGTGAGCAGCGAATATTGTTTAGGCAGACTTTTTAATATTTCTGGCCCTCAGAAACCTAATCTTTTCCCATTTGGGGGTGACAGTGACCTTAAATCAGCTATTCACAATCTGTTGGCAAGTGAAATCAAAATATATGCTTAGACAACCTTTTTTTGCACATCTTCACAGAGGGGAAAAAAAGTAATCAAAGGAGTTCTCAGCCCAGAATATAAACTATGCTGACAATTACACTCATCCTGCCTAGATATTTCCTGCGCTAAACTCCACAAGGGGAGTAATGCAAAGCTGCCTTGCACATGGAGAAAAATCAATTTCATAAGAGATATATCTTCATGTGTCATGATCCAGTGTATGATTGTGGCCTTTGATGTCTATTTAGCTGGCAGCAAATTTACAGCCATAACTTTTAATTCCCAGCAATGAGTGCAGCAAAAATAACTTAACGGTTAAATAGGAACCTTGTGCTCATTGGGTGACTGTAATCAACTGCCAGAAATGACCTTGAAATTGGACATTCCTCTGCTTAAGCTCCATTAGCAATATTTTTTTTTTTCACAAAGCAAAGCATTTAACTGGTTGGTCAAAAAAAAATGTCGATAAAAATCTACTGTTGGCTACTCTCTAAATTGCATTGCACTATCTGTTCACCAGCTGAGGGTGAAGAGCATTGTATATTAAAAGATTTTCATTGTGTAGTAATGTGAATACCAGCAGCAGTAATTATAAAATCAATAATTCGTAATAAATATGTCCTCCTTATATAATTACTAAATGATTGCAAAACCAATATTATGAACTAGTTAGAATGGAAAAGGTTCCTGTTAAAGACTTTCTATATTACACATTATTGTGAAAATTTTAAACACCCTTGATCAAATGAAGCAAGGCTTTAACCTCATCAGAATTAAACTAAGTACTATTTCCTTCAAGCTACAAAAAGTATTTGATTCATGGTGAAGCTAATTATTAGATTAAAACATCTGTCTTCAAGAGGATGATGTGTGTGGTAGCTCTCCTTCTTCCTTTGTTTGGGTAATACTGTTGAGATATTTTACCCTAAAGGGGAAAAGAAAAACTCTCTCTCTCTCTCTCTCTCTCTCTCTCTCTCTCTCTCTCTCTGTCTCAAAGAATCCATCTACTTGTTATTTCTCATGTCATACAAAGAAAGACAAATTCACATAGCAGTTGTCATAGGCACTTATCATTCGATTTAAACAACTGGGGAACAGATTCGTGTGGGAGAAATTCAAGAAAATTTCCTTGCTATGAAGCAGGAGAGTGTTTTGGCCTTTAATAGCACAATCACAAAACTGCTCACAATCTCGGAAGGTTCCTGATATGGGTCACTACACTTTACTAATGGTATTCCTGCAACCCAAGGCTAAGTTCATACTACCTAAGATATGAACACAGCACCTTTGAAATTAAAGACAAACAGATTAGTCTCCTACATATTTACTTGCTCTACAATTTCATAAGGAGTATTTAGTGTGTGTATTTTTTTAATGAGCAAACAACCTTGAAAGAGGAAAAAATGAGAGAATAAATAAAGAAGAAATTATGGTTATTAGCTTCAGGCTGTTTGTTGTCTAATTAGGAACATACCCATTTTGTAAATCTCCTCGAAGAATTCATTTCCTGTCATAGACACTTGATGGTGGTCTTGAGTGTTATGAAAAGAATATTGGTTACTATGCTAAAGGAAAAACTTTATAAATGACCACTTGATGCAGAAAATTCTGATCAATGCATGGCAGGTGGTGCCAAGATCAGAATGGATTCTCCTGGCTGTAGCCTTGAGAATTCACATAGATATTGCAGACTCTGTGTCTCTGGGACTTAGTTTTCTGACCTCTCGGTTCTAATCCTCCTGGCCAACTATAGAACAGAAGCATCATCATAGCTATAAAGAACGTAGATCTTTTGCTGATTGCACAATACTAGTCATGTGTCTTAAGCATGCTCATTGCAACATTTTATCATATATCACATGGAAACTGTGCTTCTGTGAATCAGACCAGCTACCCACATTAAAGAAGCTAATAGGAAGTGTGAGAAAGACCTATGCATTCTCTATGGAAAAGAGCTGCAAAATAAACTTTGAGTAAGGTGAGGAGTCCCTGATTTTTAATAATATATAGTAACATCTCTCATTTTTAATAAACATGAAAATCAAGGTATATCATATACAGGTACAAATTCTCACTGATGTGATCACAATGAATACCTAAAATATACCAAAAAAAGTCAATAAAGGGAAAATTTTAAATGTGTTCTTTTTACTGCTGTATACAATTCTGTTAATATTATAAATATATGTAAGTATAACACTGAATGAAACACTAAAAAGTGTTCTAGATAGATCTGCTTCTATTTTTACTAAGGTCATAGGAAAACAAGTTCAAACTAATGATTTAAGATGTGTGTAGAACTGATAAAAGTATGAAAGGAAACAAAATTATAATTAAATCCAGCCAGAATAGTGCTTACTATAAATAAAAGAACAAAGCAAAAATAAATGACCATTATTTACAGAATTGATATTGCTATGAAATGAAAAAAAAAACGGTGTAATTTAAGACTTTTATATAAAAATTATAAGATTGAGTCATTCATATTCAAATGGATGTATCTTGAGGACATCCTCATAGGCAAAATAAACAGGTCACAGATATGTAAATATCATATCTTTTCTCTGGCATAAGAAAACTAAGTTGTAAATATCAACTATTGTGAAATAGAAAATATTTAAAAGGAAAGAGAGTGTAGGGGTAAATAACAAGGGGGAAACAAATGTGATAATAATAAAGAAAAAAGGAAACAAAGATTATGCATCTAGGGAGCGGGGTGCAGGGCAGGAGTAAAGGAGAAAAAAATCAGAATCGAGTCATGTCATGTTCTGGTACAAATTCTCAATGTTGAATGCGATGATGATGTGTATTCATAATTTACCAATAAAGATAAAAAAAGATAGACACATAACATCAAGAATAGGCTTCTATACAATACAAAAAAATCTTAATTTAATAAGAATGGTATCTTTAATGAGCTTAATTTTACATAACTTATAAAAACTTTTTTTCCATATGGACATTATTCATTTGTGATAATTACTTGATAAAATATTTTTACAGATGAGACCCAAAATTCTGTGAATCAAAAATATTAACTGAATGCCCAACTATTCTTTGGCTTTTATTCTATTATGTTAGTGGGTGCCTGCATTAAATGATTTCCTCACATTCCCACCATTGTACTTCCATTTCTTTGTGCCCAGCCTTGGTCCCAGAGGTACAAGATACCTTGCTCTTTAAAAGCTATGTGCATCCTGGAGAGCTACACTGCTTGATCATATCTGAAGGAGAACCTAATTTGTGTAGTTTTTTACAAAGTATCAGCAAAAGATATCCATCCTTTAAACTATAAAGTATAAATCCCAAAAGAAAAAGAGGAAGCACATGTAATAATTTTTTATTGACTACTACACTAAATCATGTTTTATTGCATGTGGTAATAATTTTTACAATTTGTAAATCTGCTATTTTGAAAATCTTAGATAATTACTCTATATACATACATATGTGTGTTTACACATACATTTATATTTTATTTATACACACGTACACACACATACATATATATATAATCATATTTGATACTCACATAATCTTATAAAATTGTGTTTCTTGCTCTACAGATGAGGAAACTAAGGAAGAAATTTTGGAAAAGTGCCCCAAATCCACAGATGTAGGGAACACAAGTCATTTTGAATACAAACTCAAATCCCTATCTTCCACACTGAGAATTTCCAACTATTTCAAATACAGGCCAGAATATTCAGGAAATTACCTTAGGACTAAATACTATCTTTCACAAGATTCTATGTAGTGACATCAATCACTAATGAGACTTCCTTTGGAGACAGAACGTTACTGTAGTCACGAACTCTGTCCCCACAGGACTACAGGCAACATACAAAGAGGGAGACACCACAGGGTTGTGAGTACAATGAGAAAAGGCTGAGCAAACACAACAGGAAAGGGGCCATCTGGAAGCCAAGGAAAAAAGCTTCTGGAGAAGCCAAACCATCTAATGTGTGCTTCAGCCTCCAGGCAGTCAGAACAGATACTCCTCAGTTTGAAGTCATTCAGTGTACAGTACTTTGTTACTGGGATCGCGCCAAGCATCACACAGTAAGTACAGATTAGAAATACTGACCCAAGCCCCACTCAGAGCCCTCACTCCGTTTTTTGAAATAAATAGGCAAAAAAGCCAGAGGTTTTTTTTGTTTTGTTTTGTTTTTGTTTTTAAAACAGGGTCTCGCTTTGTAGTTCAGGCTGGCTCTGAGCTCAGCCTCGAACTTACATCACAGCAATCCTCCTGCCTCTGCCTCCTGAATGCTGGGATTACAGTTTGAGTCACCACGCCCGGCACTGTGAAATGTGGTTCTGATTGCTGCTGGAGTGAGTCTCCACACCCAGTATTGTACGTGATTACGGATCAAACCCAGGCCCTTGTGCTTGAAAGACAGATGCCGGAACCACTGAACAAATCCCCAGCCCCAAGCCAATGTATTAATATAAAAGTTTCCACTAAAAGGGAGTCTTATCTTTAAATCTATTGTGTTGAATTATTAAAAATTACAAAATCATACATAGGGAAGGATAGTACTCCCACATACTCCTGTGTACCAGAAAAATCTCACCATAATATCCTATGAACTTTTCTTGAGTATATTTTTTTGAAAAGATCTCTGTGCACCAAAGTGGCTAATATGTATGTGCATGTGTTCACTAAATTTTAAATATGTTATTCTCTTCTCTCTCTTTTTAACTTAAGCATATGTCAAAGATAATTGATAGATATTGTGAAATAGAAAATATTGTGAAATGGGGTGAAGGAGTAAGTAATGAGGAGAAAGAATGTGATGGTAAAATAAGGAAATGATGCTGTGTACAGAGAGGCTGGGGAGCTGTAGGTTGGAGAGGGGAAAGATAAAAAAGGAGAATTAAGTCTTGTTATACACTGGTACAAATTCTCCATCTTGAGTGTGATGAGGGAGTGCATCCCTCATGATGTGTGCAGAGAATGTACCAATAAAGATTCAAATTTAAAATAAAGAAAACATATACATATAAAAAGATCATTCAATAATCCATACATTTTAATATTTCTAAACTTAAAACAGGAAAATAATAGGACAACAGTGAAGCATGTAATTATAGTAAAGACCAACATAACTTCTCAATACTACATTATTTATTTTTCATTGTCATTTTCCTGCTTATCACTATCATGTAATAACGTATTGAGATGTTTTAATTCATACAATGCTGACGGTATATCCATCTACTTAGATTTACAGGACAGGATATTTCAGTTCTTTTAAACACCCTGTACTTGTCTTTACTCATTTTTATAATGTGGATATAATTTAGATACAACAAAAATTTTATAACATAAATAAACTAAACATAATGTCAGTTATAATATGGCTGATTATAATTGAGAAAATATTTATTGAGTAAAGACCAAGTATTTTATTTCATTTTATTTTTAAATTGAAATCTTTATTGATGCATTACATATACACATCATGATTGCACTCCACAATGGGGATTTGTACCAGTATAAGACACAACTTAATTCTCATTTTTTCCCATAGCCCTACTCACCCTACCACCCCCCCATATACATAAAATTTGTTTCCTTACTTTTTTGTTATAATCACTATTATAATCACTATTATAACTTTATTGAGAACTAGTGTTTGCTTTTATTGGCATTATAATATTAAATGATATCCTTCTTCTTAAAATTTTCTGTATATTCATAATTTTCCTTAAAAGAGTCATATGTCCAACATTTTTCTTCAGATAAAAAAATATATCACATAATTATTCCCTTCCTTCCTCTCTTCCCCCTTCCTCCTTCCTGTTTTCCTTTATTCCTGTAAATACATATGTATATATGTATTTACATGCATATGCATATAAATGTATATGTATTTACATATATATGCATATATATATATTTATATATATATATTTTTTTTTTACTAACCTGTTATTTGTCTACCCTGGAGACTATTAATATTATAACTGCTAAATTCAGGAATTCTTTCACCTTAGATTTCTGACTTGATTGTTATCCTGTAACTTCATTTTCTGTTTATTTCTTTTGAAGTTCTTCTGTCCTAAATGTTACTTCCTCTCTCTTGGTTTTATGACATGTATCTGACCTTATCCACTAGCAGTTTCCTAGAATGGTGGGAAGGATGTATATTTGTTGAGTTTTTACTATAAATAATTCATAGTTCCTTAAAATAATTTTCAAACGTTTCTCCAAAGGCTCTTCTAGTATCAATGGTGCTGCTTTTCAAACTGACTTTAGTCCCATTTATTATAATTATTCTCCACAAACCAGTTTGATTGATTTCATCTCTATTGTGTCATAATTTTCCAATACTATGTTTCTTTGCACTAATATTCAATTATTACTCAGAAAAGTTGTCATATTCTTTAATCTTGCAACTTCTGAGTTAGCATATTTCTAAGATTGTTCACCTTTTGCAAGATAGCATGGTTTAGAGTAATCCTTTGAAGTCTCATATCTTACACAGCTATTAAAATGTACCATAAATAATTGCAAATATGGAAAATATTTGTGAATGTTTCAGATATTCAGGAATGTAGCAGGAGTTAGTTTTGGACCTGGTGAATCTGTGTTATGACACTTCCAAGGAGAGGTAAATAATAGTTATTACTTATGTACATTTAGGAAAGAAGTATGGACACAAAAGATAAATTTTTATATTAGCACACATACGGCTTTTAAACTGTGAGTCAGGGTGTTATCACCAAAAGAATCAATGTAGTTTAAGAATAAAAGAGGATTAAACCTGGGCCCCAGGGCACTACAATAATATGGGATAAGGGAGAAGAAAAAGGAGATTGAGAAGAGGCAACTAGTTAAAAACACTTAAAAATACTAAAAACTAAGAAAATATGGAGTCTTGAAAGAGCCTACATAATGAAGGAAAGAAAGTTCAGCTGTGTCAAATGCCAGGAAAAGGTCAAGGAAGATGAGGCTGAAACTAGACCATACAGTTTATTTACACAGATCTGAGCAAAGAAGCTGGAAACAAAATTTGTTAGGAATGGACTTAAGAAAGAAGTGTGCAAAAAAGTATTTGAGCAATGAGAAATATTGTTCTTGTCCTGTTTTAAGTTATGAGAAATTTAAAAGAACACTTACATGTTGAAGAAAATGATCCAGCAAAGAACAGCACAGAAAAGAATATAAAAGAGAAAAGGGATGGTTCAGAAACAGTTTCTTAGATGATTATTAGGAATTAGAGTTAATATATCAGGCCTGAAACTTCAGTACTTAAAATGTTGTAGTGCAGGAGCAAGTGTGTCAGAATCTGGTTTGTGAGGGTGTTCTGTTTTTTCTAAGAACTGGTAAGTGGACTTCCCTCTGGTTAATCTGAACAAGCAATGTGGTTTGTGCTCGACACCACCTTTCTTTCTGTGTGCGTGGAAATTTTAGTATGTACTCAGTAGACAGTGAAGAGAAACAGCTTCTCCTCAAAATCCGGGGTGCTGAATGTCTACTAAGTTTCTATTACTCAGCACTTAGCATAAATTGCCATTGCATGCTGTGGCTGGCAAATCTAGCAGGACATCCCACATGATTTACTATGGATGGCTCTTATTTCCACTAGATATCACCTCATGTGTCCTTTTCCAGCATTGACTTATACTGAGACATAAATAAGAGGATGCTTATCAAAAAGTTTATATCATACATAGCAGGCAGAGTAAGTTGTGCATTTGAGCTTCACAGGAACTTCCTAGGTCACCTGCAGAGATGCTGTAAATATGTAAAGAGTGTCTACATATTAAAGGTGACTGGACAGGTGAAATTTACATTGTTACCTATGTACTTAGATCTAGCAATCCATTACATCATACAACATCCCTGTCTTGTTAAAAGATAATGCATAACTTTCTTGATTTCTCATTAGAGGGTGACTCAGGACTGTGAGTTATATGTCTTTATGTTGCACCCTCCCTAGCACTTTTCAGAGGATGTAGAAGATTTTAATTGGGCTTCTATTAACTGCTTTTTCATGACTCCATTAGTGTCTTTGGTTGTGGACTTTTGCTTGGATTCTTTGATATTGTCTTTTTAGAAAAGCAGAAAATAGTCATAATAGATGCGTAAGAGTCTCCTGTATTCCTCTGCTCAAATATACATTCTTCTTTTCTACCCCCCTTTTACCTATGCAGTGCAGAGTCTCTTACTATTACTTCACTTCCTGATGCCCTCAGGAAACATTCTGTCAATGTTTTTTCATCTGATTTTTATCATCTTGCTTACACTTACTCAATCACATCCAAAATTTCACAGTAGTGGTCTTTTTGCTTAGAACTTAGTTTGTTTATCTATTGCTCTATGACAAGCCATATCAAAAATGTAGTGACTGAAAGAACAAACATGTGTTATTTTTTGTTGATATGAAATTGGGTTTACCTTTTGATCTGGCTCAGCTTATTGTAAGTAAACTTACGCTTATATAAGGGATTAGCTGGTGGATATATGGGGTTTCCTGATCCAGAGCGTCTTACGCTTATCTCTGGCAGTTGAGTGACTATTAAATGGAATAATAAATTATATAAATACTCTCCCTTTTCTTCCATTTTCTAGCAAACTACCTTGGGCTCATCTATATTAAGAGCAGCACGAGGTCCTTGGGAGAGCAGAACCTGGCACAGCCTGAGGCCTAGGCTTTGAACTGGTCCATGGTTCTTCTTTCCTTACTCAGTTTTTTCCAAAAGAATGGGCCAAATTCAAGAAATGATACTTATCTCTTGGAGTAACTACCAAGTGTCATTGCAAAGAAGTGTGGACAGGAGGACATAACTGCAGCAAGTTGTAAAATTAATTTACAGCAGTGGGACTCCTGGTCTCTATTATTCATAACCTTCTTAACTAAAACCGTGCACATGTTCTTTCAAGGTCCCCCAAAGTTTTCTTTGATCATGCCATCAGACCTAAAGTTTAGGATTTGGTGGTGCCATTAGATTCCACTGCATGCTACTATTCCAATCCTGCATAACCTTTTGCTTTGGATTTCTCCTTCTCATTGAATCTCTGTCTGAAAACCATCCAGCTTTCTCCCGAACTCCCCCCTCTCTTGCCAAACGCCATGTTAGATGCCAACCTACTAATGTGATGGATCTTTCAAACCATTTCCTCTAGAATTGCAAACTTACTGAACAAGGTCTTCCCAGTTTATTGCACAGAGTTGCCAAATAGTTTGTTCCCACGGTACTGTGTGTCTTTCTATCACCTGTGAAAAATAAAGAAAATCAAATAAATAAACACAACACGTGAATAGTTTAAGGAAGTACTTGGGTCTTGCATCAACTTACTTACGATTTTGTTTGGTAACCTGAACTATTATAGATGAAACGCCTTATATCAGTGGCTTAATACTATATGAGTTTATAATTTCCTTCAGCCAATCACAATGCAGATGCTGACCGGCAGCATCCTCTGGGGCACTGAAGACTGATGATTGATTTCTGAGGAGAATATTAATGTCCGTGATTCAAACAGCTATAAAATGCCCATGTGGAAGAGATGTCTTATTCCACAAAGTAATCCATCCTATGCTTGCTTCTCACTGCAAAGTGCAAAGTGCAAAGTCCTGGGAGGTGAACACTGCACTCCTACTCTCCTTTCCTTCCACTCCATATGATCTGAGTTTTATCACTAAAGCTTTCAGAATAATGCATTCTCTGTGTCCGTCAAGATTCATGTGTGTACATGTGTGTGTGCTAGTGTGCATACACACGTGTGTGTGTGTAAAATAATTGTTTCTATCATTCGGAAAGTTCCAATGGACTTGAGCACTCTGTCAGAAACCAGGAACAAAGATCATATAAATATTTCTTAAGAGGAAGAAATGACACCACCTACTTACTCTGGCAATGATAAGATATATTTTGGAAATTGAAGTGTCTTCTTTTTTTTGCTGTGAAAAGAATCTGATTATGTGCAGGTTATAAACAAAATATTTTTTCTAATGAACAAAGTGCAGTTGGTAAATTAGAAGGCATGCCACTGTGTTTCATAATTCTTTTTCAGTCTTCAAAGTGAATAAAACAGAATATAATCAGTAGATAAACAAGTAAATAAAATCTACAATAAAATTTTATTACTTTGATCTGTCTGGAAACATTGTATACAACAAATCTCTTATTGTGATTTTTTTTTCACCATTTAAATGTCATTTTCTCTTTGGTGAAATGATTTGTAAAGAAGTCTAACAGATGTTACCTTATATGAGATTTTTCATCTTTTAAGAAATTAATTAATGGATAGATATTTAGATGGCCACTAATGTTAGATTCCAATGGACAAGATGAACTAAATTGCTGCCATGTGCATTGTAAGCTCAAGGAACTTCATAATTTCACATCTTTGAAATGATCATTATTTATTCTACTAAAGTTAGCACTTCATTGACTCTTGACAAAATACAAAATTGATAAAGTTAATATGGAAAAATATTTAGCTTGGAAGGCCACTTGGATCACCTCTCAGCTGCATCAATAAAATGAATGAGTTGATTAAAAAATGTCTCCTCTAAATAAATATGTCTTTGCTTCATTAAAATGTAGAACCCTGTGTTAAAAGTTTTTTCCATGCTTGCAACAAAAATTATTATTACCCTACACTAAAAAAAAACTTTCATAAATAAAAGCTTTCAAAAAGTCTTTCTTTTTCTCCTACTTAATAGAACAAATTTACAAGGTTTTATGAGGCTGCATCACTATCTATGAAAATTAATCATTTCTATATTAAATTTGCAGATTGTCACTTATTTACTGGCCTGGGGCAAGACATGCTTCACTTTTTTATCCAAGTATTATGGAACTCCCATGGAGTAAATGAGTTTCTAATATTAGATATTGTAGAGAATGAAGGAAAAATTTCTTTGAACTGAAACATAAATGGTTTTTGTATGTTAGGCTGTATTAAAATACTCTCTTCTAGGAGTTAGAAAACCTCAGCCTTGAGCTTTCCTGTGAATTGATAGTCTTTACATAAAATGAATGAGAAAAAATTTCTTCTATGGAGAAATACATAAAAATGAGATAACATTTTTGGGTTTTCTCTTCATTTCATTGTACATTCTTGGGTCATTACCTACCTTCCTTCTTATGTATATGTTTGTGAAGTGTGTATGTGTGTGTGTGTGTGTGTGTGTGTGTGTGTGTGTGTGTGTGTGTGTGTGTGTGTTCCCCATGTGAGCTTTCCATGTCATTACTCCTGGAGATTATGTAAAATGTTGGCTTGACCAATATTAGAATAAAATATATAAAGCACTTTTGCTTAATAAATTTTAATTCTTACAAGTGTTAAGATTTCCAGGAAAAAAAAAAAAAGAAAAGAAAAGACCTAATTCTCACCCAGATTATTAGCTTTTTACATTATATGATGATGGACTTGTTCAATTAGTGAATTAATATTGATATATTATTATTAAGTAAAATCCATATTATTCAGATTTCCTAAGGTTTCCTAATAGTTTTTGTTTTGTTTTGTTTTGTTTTGTTTTGTTTTTCTGCTTCACAGTCTCGAACACTACACGGTGATTCCTCAACGTATTCCCCTTAATCATGAGCTGGCTGTGGCAATTTCTTTCTGGCCTTTTCTTGGTGATCTTCCCTGTTGTGACCAGTATTGGCCAAGGAGTTTTTAGAAATTGGCTCATTTTGGATTTGTCTGATGATCTTATTTTTACATGATTATATTAGATTTATACATTTGAAGGTGACAAGAGACATCAAGTTATATTCTCATTGGGGAGTTTTGAAACTATGTCGTGTATCATGGCTGCTATTGATCTTTTTTCACAGGGCTGAAGCAATATCCTCTTTTTTGTCTCCTTTTATATACACACTCTTTAGGAGCAAGTCCAGCGGCACAGCTTGCACTTCGAAAGTGAGGATTTATGCTCCATTTCCTTGGGAGAAAGTATGCACAGAAGTTATCTGCGGTTCTTCAACACAGGAGATTTCTCTTCCCCCTTGTTCATTTATTAGTTATAACAGTATGAATTAATAGATATTAGTTTTGTCTTTGGGGTTTTATTCCAACTCTATTTATTTTGTTGCAGAAGTTGTTCTAGAAATCATCACTGAGGGGATTTTTAGTTGGTGGCAATGCACTTGTGATTTTTTTTTTTTTTAACTGATGAGGCTTTTTCTTTATGCCTCTTTTCTTTCTGGCATTATCAAATGTTTCAGGCTTATCTTGTGTGTGTTTGGTCTCCATCCTGATATCAGCTACTTACCTGTGAATAAAGCTATCTGCTTACTTTTTTTCACATTTTAATATTGCTTGTCCTTTTACTGAGTTTTAAAGTTCTTTTAATATCATAGACAATTCCATTATCAATCATGCATGGCCTAATATTTTCTCCCATCTTGGGTCTGTCTTTTCGGTGTGTCGTCACTGTCTCACAGAGTAGAAGTTTTTAAAGTAAATAAACTCTATTTCTTCAAAGTTATCTTCTTTTGGTCATATTTCTGATGCTCATGTGAAAAACTCTCAGATATCCAAAAGACCATCTATATTTTGGTTTTCTTTTAGAATTTATCTGGTTTCCATTTTATACTTATTTGACAATCACTTGAGTTAATTTTGTCACAAGGTATAAGGTCTGTATTTTTAGGATTTTTAAAAATATGAATTTGCTCTATGGTTTGAACGTAGCCTGCAATGTTTAGGGACTAGACATCTCTCCTTAATGCAAAAAGATTAAGAGGTAGAAACTGTAAAAGGATTAGGTCAAGAGGACTCTGTCTTCACAAATGCATTGTTGGCATATGGTAAGGGTGGGTTCATTGTCATGTGACCAGATTCATGATAAAAGTAAAATCAGCCCCTTGTTTTTCTTATGCACTCATGTAATCTTTTGCCCTTTTGTCTTCTCTCACTATGTGATAACTCCGGAAGTATTATACCACCAGATGCCAACCATTCAGTCTGGAATTTTCTGTCTTGAAACTGAAATAAATACTACCTATTCTCGATATTCTGTCATAGTAGCATAAAATAGTGGTTCCATATCATTAAAAAGAAAAAAAATAGCATTGTTGTTGAATTACTTTTCTTCTGTGGTACAGATTGAATATACTTGTTTAGTTCTTCTTGAACTCTACTCATTTAATTTTCCCATGTGTCTATTCTCGTGAAAGTGAAAGAGCATTATCTTACTACTTTATATTAGAAGTGTGTATCTTCCAATCTGGTTTCTCATCTTTAGTCTACGATCATTATCTTGTTCTTTAGTTTTTCTTGAGACATGTAATCAGTTTTGTGCCTTCAGAAAAATAGTTGGCTGAAATTTTGATTAGGATTTCAGAGATGCACATATTCTGCTAGCAAGAACTTATATTTTAACAAAATTGAAATTTTTTAAATGTGGAATACTTCCCCATTTTCCAGATGATTTTTAACTTACTCTGTAAAAGATTTATAGTTGTGTACAAAAAATTCTTGTAGATGTATTTTTAGATTTATATTTAACTAATTCCTTTTGTTTTTGATGAGATTATAGTTTTTTGTTTTTTTTTTTTTGTTTTTTTTTTTTTTTTTTTTTTTTTTTTTTTTTTTTTTTTTTTTTTTTTTTTTTTTTTAGGTTTTTTGAGACAGGGTCTCACTTTGTGGTTCAGGCTGGCCCTGAGCTCAGCCTCAAACTCACATCACAATCCTCCTGCCTCTGCCTCCCGAGTGCTGGGATTACAGGCGTGAGCCACCACACCCGGCACTGTGGTATGTGGTACTGGTTGCTGCTGGGTGTGGGTCTCCACAC